>JAWNBB010004697.1:0-11623 GCA_036325645.1 Balantidium ctenopharyngodoni
AATCCCCAATCCCCAATCCCCCCAATCCCCATGTTTCTCTCATCGGTTTTTATCTTGCTTAATATAATATTTCAACATAAACATGATTTAATATAATTAATTCTATTACCGATCTAAAGTTAAAACTCCAACAATACAAATAAAAACCTCCAACCATAAGAAAAGCACACCTTAACTGGGACACCGTCGAGAGGAACCGATTAGAGAAAGTCTACAACATGATCAATGAGTTATGTTGGATCAAGGACAATCCCTTACCAGAACGACAAGATACTTTACCGAAGAACCAAAAGCAGATTATTCCTTTGAAGACAATTGAGATCATCCTTCACATCAAATATTTTTTTTCTGATTTGCGAGTATTAGGACTTCGCCTTCAATTAAGATTGTTTTGAATGAGGATAAAAATTCCTTTTCTTTGACCGGATTAGCCGTGTAAAAGTATGATCGGATCATGGAGGATTCGTATTCATTGATTAGGTATTTCGCACGTAATAGAGTGATTTAAACGACGTTATTATGGTGGATGAATCAATTCATCAAATCTTCTTTTGATACGCATGAAAGGAATGACAGTTCAAAATGAAAATGATGCATGGTCTTAGTTTTGAGTTTTAGAACCAGTCAAGTGAGAAGTCCCAAAATCCTTTGATGCCATCGCTGTATTGTGGAAGGGAAAGGAATATCATCTGCACTGGCATGTTGACATCATATTGCTCAATGTTAATGTAATTCAAAGCGCCTTGTTCCCTTATCTTTGGTCTAATCTTCATACACATTCGAAGTGTCTCTAACTGATTCAGACTCTCAATCAACGGTGTCAACAATATCAATGTTGGATTTGATCGCATTATTCCTCTTCCTTCAAATATTTATTCCACACCTCGACTCTCTTCGACTCTCTTTGTTTCTCTTCCGCCTTTCTCACCTTCAAAAGTGTCTCTCCCCTTGTTCATCAATGTCATAAAGTGCTCTCCTTCAATATTTACAGTTCAAATAACAGTTTTTCACTATAGTGATTCAAAATACTTTTTTCTTATTTCCACCATCGCATTCCTTCTGTTTTAACCGATCATTAATAGTTACCCTCTTGACGTTGCTAATCAGGAGTTTCCCTTTTTAAGGATTCTCTGATAATTCTTCTCGATTTGGTACCTTCCCGTCTTCATGTGTATGTATTGTATTTATCCTCGCTTATTGTTATATATTTAATTATTGATATGTGATTGAGAGATTGAAACATATTTTAGTATCAAAGTGAGTATTTGTTTTGTCAATGAGATTTAACGATTCTATTTAATGTGTGATTGGAGAGAATGAGCATCGGGAGGGGAGTACGGAGAACCCTTGGAATAGAATGCATACAATGGGGGATACGAAAGGATGAAATTGAAAATCATTTCAACTAAAAGATATTACGGTTGAAAAAAAGGTTCACGGATGTAACAAGAACAAGAACAAGAACAAGAACAAGAAAACATACATAAACGCGTGTTATGTTATTCCTTTCACATATTAAGCATTCAGCGCCAAAATACGTTGTTGTTACTGTAAATAAAAGAATAGAGATAGAGATAGAAAAAGTGTCCTCAGAAACAACTATCAAATAAATGAACCTGACACAGCAAAAACTTCGAAAACCCGAGTACGTATACATCAATCAAATTAGTTATATTTCGCATGGAAAACTCATATTTATTAAATACGATGAAACCGAAATACTTCTCCTCATTTAATGTTACATAAACCACCTTTTAATTATTGCGGGAAACATCTTTACAAATAAATAAAAACGATTTTAGATAGTATACTCCCGAGTAATGAAAAGAAATCGATTAAAACACCAACATCACCCCTGCGTGAATGGGTCTATGACCCACCTCTTTGCATATGTATCTGTAAAGAACGTTTTTAAAAACAGTCGACTTTAGGAAGCATTTCATAGAACAACCCAAATAAACTGTCAATAAACCTCGACCCATTCCGTGACTGACTTAAATGGACTCAGCAAAGAGATCCCTTCAAATACTGAAATTATAAGGGAATACCTCAAAATGTCTTGAAAGATGCCTTTGAAAAACTGTCACTAAAGTCCATTGATGTTGTTTGTTGAATATAGCACACTTCAATAATCGTATTATAACCAAGACATAATTATCAACAATAACAATACTATTAAGACATAAACATCACTTGATCTTGAAGATTTAATATTCTTAATGCGGTATTTTCAATCCAGGGAAGAAGAGTTTTACCCTTAATTAATACTTCCTTTAATAGCGTAGGAAAGGAAATACAAATTAATTCAATATTCCTTCCTCAAAGAAAAGAATAGCAGGAAGGAGTTTTTTTACAATATAAATCTAAGACATTTCAAACATAAAAAGATATGAATCGAGAATTGTTTTTTTTGGTCATTGTTTTTTTATAGAGAGTATTGAATGAGAATCTCTGCAATGTTGTTGTGATAAAAAACAAGGTAAAATATTCCTCTTCAAACAAGTCAATTCATGCACATGGGAAAGGATTCGAGTTTGTTAACGTTGCTTCAGGATTTTAACCTTCTGAAGGTTATGATTTTGTTTTTCGCATTTCTTTACTGAGATTACATTCCATATTACAATATACACATACCAATGGTATGAATAGATGAAAGAGGAAATGATATGCCAATACGTTTTTTTAATCTTTTCTTTTCGTAAGAGTCTATTGACACGTTGATATTAAACTATCTCTTACGATAATTGTGTAATGTTCTTCTTGTGGGAGATCCTTCACCGAAACAAATCACAAATGATTTATTTACACCGAAGTCCATTGGGTTTGACATTAAGTTGCTTTGAGTTTCCCGGAAAGACCCGATGCTGTTAATTATTTTTAAGTTCTCGGTACAGCTATTCTTCGAATTTACGCTTTATTGAATGAACATCTTTACCTATTCTTGTTCTGATATTCCGCATATAAAACATTTTATTCTCGTCCAGCGTAACCCAAAACCCTCCTTTCTATTATAAAACTAACATCCTTCTTTTGTCATTTTCGCATTCCTTCCTTCATGTTCCTCTTGCTTCATCTCCTTCTTTTCCCTCCTTGTTAAACGCCCAAAATCCCCTTTGACGAGCAATAATCCACAAGATCATTTTTCGAATCCTTCCGCAGCGTTTAATAATTATCCTTTCACCAATGCGCATCGCTTACCGTTTGAAGTTCATTACATATTATATCTGCACTTTCAGCTTAGTTATTAAACAATAAAAATATTATTTCTAAATCTATATAATAAAGTCTTCATCTTCGTATTCAGATTTCGCCTTGCTATTCGCCTTATCCTCCCCAGATAAAACGAACTCATCATCTATATTTCCTTCAAAGTTATTCTCACTTTTAAACTTGTCATTGCTTTGTTCCTGCTCATTCGCTCCTCCTTCCTCGGCATTACCAATTCAATTACTTTTAGCGTTGTTTGATTTGCTTTTATTATTATTACTATTACTATTACTATTACTATTATTGTAATTGTCTTTCCCCGAATCATCGAAACTATTCTCATAATTCGATGGAGTCTTCTTCGACCTGTGCTGCGATTTACTTGCCTCTTGGTCAGGAAGGGATGATTCATTAGGGTCTTTGTTATTTACATCAGGAGCCCCAGATAATTGTTTATTATTATCCTCTCCGATTGACATACTTTCCAATGAGTAATCCTCCTTATTTACCTTACTTTCAGCTTTCTTCGAACTTTCTTCTCAATTGTCATTGTCGTCGTCTTCCATCTCCTCGGCGTTTAATTTATCTTCATTTGTTGGGGTTTCCTCTTTGGGTTCCTTGTTATTATTGTTATTGATCATATTCTCATCGCCCTTGTTTTCCCAAACATCGCCACGTTTTGATATTTCCTTTCCGCTCGCGTCCTTCTCAGGGTATCCCTCCAACTTCTTTTCTAAAACCGTATCCTCGTCTTGATTAACTTTATCTTGCCGGTCTTCATTATCTTCACTATCTTTATTTTTATTATCCTCATTATCCATATCTCGACTGACAGAAACCCCATGTTTCCCCTGCGATTGTTTTTCGTCATCGTTTAATACTTTGCTGTTCTCGATATTATTACTATTTACTTTCTTTACGGGTTCACTGGGGATTCCACCGTCATTTTTACTTTTATTTTCGTTGTTCTCCTCGGAGAATTGATAGACGTCTTCTGCGATTTGATCAGACGCTGCCTCGTCTTGGACTTTGCTTTCGGGTTTCTTCACGGTGTTGGTATGTTCGCTTGCTGCGTCGATGTTTGGTTGATTGGAATAGTTTAATTGTTGGTCGATGTTTGATTCGATGTCGTCTTTGTTTGTTTTATTTGACTCGAGTTTGGGTACTTGTTCTTGCGGTTCTTGAGGGTGGTTGAGAGAAATATGGTTTGAAATGTTGTTTGTTATTTCTGCGTTGTCTTGGAGTTTATCGTTGAGAGGTTGGGGGAGGTCAATTTGGGGATCAGCGAAGTCATTGTTTTCTTGGTTGGAATTATTGTTGTTGTTGTTGGAATTGTGGTTCATGATTAGGTCGTTGAGCATGACTCAAGGTTTTTCTTCTTGAGGCTTTTGGGGTTGTTTTAAGTGATTTTCATCGATTTGTTTCTGGTTGTCTTCGTTTAATTGTTGTTGTTTTTGTCTTTCCTTTTCTTGTTCTTCTTTTTCGAGTTGTTGTTGTTGTTGTCTTTCCTGTTCTTCTTGTTCAATTTGTCTCTGTCTTTCCTTTTCTTGTTCTTGTTCAATTTGTCGTTGTCTTTCCTTTTGCTTTTGTTGTTCTTCTTCGAGTTGTCTCTGTCTTTCCTGTTCTTCTTCTTCAAGTAGTTTTTGTCTTTCCTGTTCTTCTTGTTCAATTTGTCTTTGTCTTTCCTGTTCTTCTTCAAATTGTTTCTGTATTTCTTTTGCCTTTTCTTCTTCAAATTGTTTCTGTCTTTCCTTTTCCTGTTCTTCTTCAATTTGTTTCTGTCTTTCCTTTTCCCTTTCTTCTTCTTCAAGTTGTCTTTGTCTTTCTTTTTCTTCTTGTTCTTCTTCAGCAATTTGTCTTTGTCTTTCCTTTTCTTCAGCAATTACCCTTTCTCGCTCTTTTGATATTTTATCTTGTTCATCTTCTTCATCTTCTTCATGCATTATCCTCTGAATCTCATTAACTTCACTCTCCTTTTTACCCTCATCTTCATTTTCTTTCCTCCTACCCTCTTCATAACTGTCAACCCTTTTCATTTCCTCTTCATCTTCTTCATAATTATTCTCTTCCTCATCGAACTCTTCTTCTTTAATCCTCCCTATTTTGTTCTTGTCCTTCTCCTTCTCCCGGTCCTCATTATGAGCAACATCAATAGCCGTCGAAAAGAACAAATTCTGATTTGGTGTTTTCAACTCACTAATCTCCTCTTTTCACCCTTGTATTACTTTCTCCAACCCAATCACCTCCTTTCTTAACTTCTCATTTTCCTTAGTTCACTCCTCCACTTTCTCGCTCTCCTTCCTTAACTCATCTTCACAAATCCCGCATTTTTCTTCATTTTCATCGGCAATCTCCTTAATCGCAAGTGTCTTCGACTTCTCCTGCTCAACAACGCTTTCTAATTCATTGATCCTATTTCTCGCCTCTTCTCATTCCCTCTTCAACTGCGCATTCCCCTCTCTCAGAAGCTTGATAACACTTTCATTTTCTTTCAACACGCTGTTCTTCTCATTTCACTGGCTTGAAACCTGCATTGTACTTTTGTCCTTGTTATTCAACGTTGTCCTAAGGTCTTCCGCGGTTTTCACCGCTTTATTTTTCTCGCTTGTTATCGCCTGGATAATGCCTTGTTGCTCGGTAATTTTCCGATTTCATTTATCATTATCTTCCTTTAGTTTATTATTATTTCTCTTTCAAACTCCTCATTCATCTTCTTGTTCTTGCTTCTTCGATTTTAACTCAGTCATCGTCTTCGCCATTTTTTGCATTTCCTTCGCGGCGTCTTCCAACGGGTTCTCCGTTTTCTCCGGGTTTCGTTTCCCGAGATTCATGCTTTGCGATGACCGTGCCCGTTCCAATGATTTCTTAATGTGGAATATTTTACACGTTATTTCCTTGTCCTTCGATAGCTTGATAAGCTCTTCCAGGCGATTCATTTTCTTTTTCGTTTCGAGTTTATCTTGTTTGTACCCGTTCTTGAAGTCTTGAGACCGGATTTTTCATTCGTTTCTCTCGTTCAGCACTGTCGCGTAGTCCTGCCGTAACTGACTGAATCACACTTTTATTTCTTCGTTTTCCTTGCGAAGGTAGTGCAGTTCCTTTGAATTGTGTATGAAAGTGTTTTCTCATTTACATAAATTTTGGCTTTTTTGAGTATTGTTTATCTTGTCAAGTTCCATTTTGTATTGAGATATTTCATTGCCCTGTGCCTTGACTTGCTCGCGGAGTCGTTGGATTGTAATGAGGTCGTTCATTTTTGATTTTTGTTCGTCGGTTAAATGCAGCATATTTCCAACCTGGGGGAGGTCCTCGCTGTTCTTCCGGGTATCGTGGTTGTGGCTTATTATTGACATTGCTTGTGCGGTGGATTGATCGCTATGTTTGACGATGTCTTCGATGATTTTGAGGGTGTGTTGAAGCTCGTCGCCTTTCTTTTGGTTGTTCACCTTGAGTAAAGAGATTTCGTTGGATTTGGCTTTTATTTCGGTTTTTAATTTGATGATGATGTCCCGGGATTGCTCGAGTTCGAAGGAAAGTTTGTTATTTGTCAACCTTTCTTTGTTGTAGGGAATGGAGGAATTTGTGTTGCTGTTGTCTTGTTTGTTGGTGCGAAAGAAGTTGTAATGGGACATTATTTGGTTTATTATTAATAGCGGATTAAGGGTGTGATTAAGGTTAATTAGGGATAATGAAATAAGGTTTAAGAATAAAAATTAATTGAAGATAGTGGGATATCAATGACGAGGGGAGCTGAGGAAGGATGTTGATATTAAAAGTTATTTGGGAGTTCGTGTGGGTGTTTGGGGGTGATGATTAGAATAGTAGCGAACTTTGGGATAGATATGAACATAATTTATTTATTTTATCCTTTCAAATCAGGTTCATTGGCGTTATGAAATAGATGAAAGTAATAATGAAACTGATAATTATTTCTTTAAATGAGGTAGAAATGTACAATAGGAGCAATGTGAGAGTGGCAGTGACGGAGTGTGAGGTGAGTGAGGAGAGTGGAAGTTATTACAGAGATTCATCAATGTGGAGAAAGAGTGAACAATGGTGTTATCTATTTGGATATATTGATAAGTTCAATTAAATGTGGAAGTGTTCGGGTTTTTATTGGAGATGAAAAGTGATTTCAATTTGTGAATTATTGTTAGTTAGGCGAGTGATATTATTATGAACATTATTCATAATTCAAAGACAATTATACAAACTTTATGAGCTTCACATTCGGAATTTGAATACAGATATATACGAGACAAAGGTTGAGGTTTAGGTTTTGTACATAATCAGAACGTGATCTATTGAATTTATTCGATATTATTTTTTACTTTTCTTCTTGGGGAATATCATTGGGATGTTTTGTTGATGAGGAACCAAATAATCATTTACCCAATTTCTCCTTGCCGTAACAAAGGTTTAGTTAGTCGTTAAAAAACCCTTTCGAAATCAGCCATTTAAGCATGATACTGCTGTGAGATGTATATTGTTCCCATTTAAAATATATTTATATTCGGGATATTGTTTCGATTCTAATTTTGTATCCTTATGACGAACCTCTTGTTGCAATAATACCACCCGCTTTGTTAAACTCTATTCCTGCCCTTTCCCAAGCTCCTTCTTTATTATTCCTATTTTGTGATGTTTACAATATAATTAAGGATTACTACTTCATGTTGATTTGACGGGTTTATCGTGTCTATAAATTTTAGCTTTATTTGTATATCTTCGGAACAGAACACACATTTTTATTTTCTACCTCCTCACAGTGTCGATGTCATTCATTGCTTTGCGTCCGACATTCCTTGATAGTATTTATCGCCTTTTGGTGTTATTACAAGGTGGATTTGATATTCTTCTGTAATGTCTAAATATCGGAACAACCCGTCGCAAAGTTTTATTTATTAATCTAATTACTCGGATCATGAGTGAAAGATACTAAATCCGTTGTCACCGTAATGATTATCCCTCTCGAGGCGATATCTACAAACGAACAATTGCATATTTTAGACCCTAACAATACTATCACAAAAGAAGTTTTGGATTTATTTATTTCGTCTGTTTTAGCTTTTCATCCCTCATGTAATGTAGTGTGAAACTCGGATCATGTTGAATAAGGCTTCACATTTGATCGATACCTTTACATATCTTCATATCATGATTCACTGTTAACTTTTAGTTTTAGTTTTAGATTCATTTGTATCTCCCATGAAGAAGATCTTTGTATCTCGTTCTAATTTGTCATATGCTAAATTGATTATGAATTGTTTATGCTATTCTTGACGTCACTTAATATTATGATTTATTAAAGACAGTTGTTTTTATCTGTTCTTGACTGCGTTCCGATGGGATTTTATTTGCATTTTTATGAGTAAGAATGTATATGAGACACAGAGTAAATCAGTGTAATTATTTTCGTGATTTGATAAAGGAATCCATTGATGAGTTAGTTATTTACATCTTCAGGAATGTTTTTTGATCGATGTGCGTTTATATCGTTGCTTACTCTCTTTATCACTTATAGAAGCCACAACTCCGATTAGATTTACTCGAATCATCACTCAAAGGGATGGAATCATTCGCCTTGTTTTTTGTCATTTCTTATCAGATGTTCTTATAAATCTCATTTGTATATTTATGAATCTTTGAAGACCTCTCCTGAGTTCACGATGAGTCTATGGTTCTTTATGATTATTAATTAATCATTTAAACTCTGGGTTGAGATTGTTCTTTACTGATTCTTTTATTGGTACCATGCATTCTATTGGCTGATCTCATATATATTTATCGTTATCCCATCGATTGCTTAGTTGGCCTTGTTGTTTTTGATCGTCTGATATCTCTTGAGATCCTTCAGTTGTTTCGACGATATTTCTCATTTTTTCCTTCTTTTCAAGTTCTTTAACCTTTTGGTTCTGTACGATGATTCTGGTAATCCTCTCGACTATCTCATGATATGATTTACAATAATTGATGATGACATTCCCTGATTGGATATTGTTGATTCCGAAGTGTGTTGGTGTTCATGGCATCACAGTTTCAAAAGAGTCGGTCTGGCGTTTCCCTAGTTGTCATAGTAACTATTTCTTTCAGAAGTATTCCACCTGATTCTTTAAACAATTTCTTTTGCCTCTGATCACTTCATCTGGGTTTATCAACTCCTTTATCAAATCATAAATTAATCATTGATGTTTCTAATTTGACCGAGGTGTGATTGATCTTAGGATGATTCATTCAAGTAGCTAATTCTGAATATGATGGCCGTGAGACCTTGCTCTTTTAATACGCTTGTGATGGATATATTTTTGATCGAGTTACAAGTCCGTCCTAATTGTACACTTATCCCTATTCGTGGAAGGAGATTATTTACCGTTACTCCTCAAATATTACTAAATGGATTAGAATTCTTTGACTTTTCTAGAGGTTCTTAATCTTGTCGAACAGCAAAACATTTACAAATTTAACTTTGTTCCCCTCTGCTTTAATTACCTGGTACGATGTACTTTGCATTCCTCCTTTCCAGGATAGCATTCTTAGGATGTTATCGTGTGTCTCATCTCCATCATCTACTCAGTTTCTGTCTGAATTTAAAATCGAAGTTGAGTCAATTGTACCAGTTTAGGATAAATTAAATCCTTTGCCCTGTTGCTAAATATCATTTTCTTATGGTTATGTCGCAACCTACGCTCGCATGATGTCAATATCCATTCAATACATCACCAAAACTCTTTCTGTTTTATTTTAACACTTATTCGTCATTTCCTTTCTGTTCTCGAGTATCTCTTATATCATTCCTCGTAGCGCTAATATTCCATTTTCCACATGTCAAGATCGCAATGAACAATGAGTTAAACACAGTAAGAACAATCACAACACAAAGCATTCAAGGTGATGGTGCTATATATTCGAGAATGTAAGTGTATCTAAAGAAGGTCAAACTCCCCAAAGATGAAGAGAGATAATATGAAAAAATAATTTGGAGAAATCAAAACGAAGTTGAAGTATTACGACAATGATTGTAGATATCTCAGGATCGAAGAGTTACTGATAAACGAGGAGGATACTCCTAGCGGGACCGCGAATTTGTAATCTGAAGTCTATAAAAGTTCAAGATAAATACCGATGGTAAAGAGAGTAAATTAAACTATCAACAAATGATACGATAAAGTAACATATCTGACTGAATTCCCGGTAATTTAGATTCAAATGGATAGACACTATCCTTGTTAAGCTATTCTGAAAAGCAATGAAAGGAGATTAAAATACTTACAACGATAACGTTATTTGATAGGTAATGCGATGGAAATGGGGAATATTGAACATGGAATATGGAAGTGGTTGAGCTTCAACAGTTAAAGGAATATGCTAATGATAAAGGATGAGTGTTAATTTCATCGGACATGATGTTTTGCATTATCTTCCGATGAAACATAATATAAATATAGCGATATATATGAAGTACAACACGTTGTTTAATAGTGATCCATGGCAATTTCACCAGATGATAACATTGAGAGGTACACGATGTACTTATCATTTAAGGTTTTCGTTCAGATAATGATATGGAAGGACATTACAATCTCTAATCGATAAAAGTTCCTGCGAAGATATCAGGAAGAGAATAGGAAGAAGTTGAGTCAATGATGACAGGAGATGTTTGGAATAAATTTAATAATAAAAAGGATATCGAACGAGGTAAAGATAATGATATGGAAGTGTTGGCAGAATAAAGATATATTGAGAAAACGCTGTGAATTACAATGTTACAGGATGTTGATAATCGGGATACTTGCGTGACAAGAAACAATTATGAAGGCAGATGATAGTCTGTTTATCAAGGGTAAGATAAGATATTTAGATCGAATGGACTGACATGGTGGAACGAAGTCACATTAATCTCTAATCATTTAAATGTTACTGAGAGAAGGATTGATCGAGATAACCAAGGCAAATATATTAAGATTAAGGTATGTGAAAATCGAAGTTGTGCTTCGATTACAATATCAAAATGTTCTTGATAGATAATCAAGAGGAATCATGGCGGAGAATATCACTGAGTCTGATGTGATAGTTGGGGATTCGAAAGAGCAGTGTTTGGAATAAGGTCGTTGAGAAGGTATATCACATGGAGGGATGACAGAATGAGATCTCCAACCGATTGGGGCGGTTACCGGTCCTGGAAAAATAACTCAATGAAATACCAGACAAACTTGATGTAGCAAAGGGAATGTCGGGGAACAAATTCACCACTCGTTTTTGTGGGAAAGAATCAAATAGTGATGAGATGCCGAGAGGAGATGATCAGGAGAGAAGGTGTAACCAAAAGATTGAAAAATAGCAATTAAGTATTATCTAAAGGGGTTAACTTAATAGATAAATAATGGGGATTGGGGATTGGGATTGGGGATTGGGGATT
>JAWNBB010004756.1:0-16371 GCA_036325645.1 Balantidium ctenopharyngodoni
TCCCCAATCCCCAATCCCCATCCTTATCGTTAATCTTAGTCACTGTTTAATTTAGAACATATACCTTGTTTTAAATATACTTACATTTTAAATACCCTTATTAACTGAATTCAATACATTTTATTCCGGAGCAACTTAATTTTGTTGACATGTTATCAGTATTCCTTGTATATTTCTCTCTCACGTAATTACCTTCTTCTCCCTGTTTATTCTAACCATTTTTATCGTTTTTAATCATCCTTTCATCAAGTAACTTCAATTCGATCCATTGAAAAATTTTAGTATTTTTACTCAAAATCTCTGTTTTTAATATATTAAATAATTCCCATTTTTCCCTTCCTTGATTGAATTATTTCTATCAAATTATTAAAATTCATAAAACCAATTTCTGAATGGAACCATTCGCGACTAAGAATCAAACCCCTTTCTCCGATTCCTCAGACGGTTTATACCCTTCACCAAATCAAATGGATATTTTATTCGAAAAATATTTGGAACAAGTCTCTCTCGATAACTGAACCATTGAACGCCGGGCAAAATACTGCCCAAACCCTACAGTCAAAGAAAAGATCCTCCAAAAAAAGAAAAACACCGCCATGCCCACAAAGTACAAATACAACCTCAACGGTACTCAACCCATCACGGAGAACAATCCATATTATTACGAAATCAAAAGCTTCTCCGACGGCATCAACCAATGCAAGACTCTCTGTAAAACAATACAAAAAGATTTAAATGAATACTGCGTAGACAGTTCCGGCCTCAAGAACTGACACGCTATTAATAGTGATATCACAATTAAATCCGATAAAATAAAATTTATTCGCGACGGGATAAAATCCTGAGTCACAAACCAAATCGAAATCGGTAAACGTTTCGACACCTTCGACCGAACCTACAAAGCGGTTTTGAAAGATAATATCGAAATAAACAACTGAATTAAAGGGAACAACAAACCATTCGAAGCGGTAAATATAAGTAATTTCGTAGTAAATTCCACGTCACCCAGTTATTATTATAAATAAACACACCTGTTTTTTTCACCGGTCTTTCCCTGACTATTAACCCTACACAATACTTTATTTGGTTTAATCGAATATTTAAAGTAATCTTAAATAATATTATGTTAATTAACTACTTCACTAATTATTTCCTTCGAATGAACTATCGTTATTTTCATCTGCGTTTGGGTAGTAATCTCGTTGGTTATACTGGTTATATTGTTGATTGTTGGCGTTATACATTTGATTGTCGAAGTTCTCGTTGTTCTCATCTCATGTCTGGACGATAAAGCTTTCAATAGACAAGTTACTATTATCTCCGAATGAAAACTCCTTCTCGGGGTTAATTTTCCACGTACTGAACGTATTCACAAGTCGCATCGAGTTGATCTTCGTGATGCATTGATCGCTAATCATGAATTCATTTTTGTTTTTGCGTTCGGAGAAATGAAGACTTACGATGATATCCCTATTTGAATTATTATAGCAAAAATACCGAATTAAGACTCAAGTGCTATTCTCGACTTTTGTTTTCGCTTTAAATTTAACTATTTTCTTACTGTTTAACTCTTTAATGTATTCCTTTAACACCTTCACTTCTTTACTTGGACGCTTATCAACGCTGTATTCGATAACTTCCTTGCCGTTGCATTTCCCCGGTTGTTCGGTTTTCTTGAGCGTTAGTATTGTTTTGTCTTTTTTATCTTGAACGATGTGCTCGTTTTTCACGACATTTGCGTAATATTTCGCCTTTAACAAAAAGCAATCATCCTTATGCTCAAGCAACTCCCAAACTTCGCTTTCGATTTCGTTGATTTGGTACGTGTTGAAGGTGTTGATACAGTTCTTATTGTTCTCTAAATAACATTTATTGAAAACCCCTTCTAAATCCTTCATATTTTCCTTTCATTCGGTGTCGTTTTCATTGATGCTGAAGTTGCTCACAAATCACTGGCTTCATTTTAGGAGATTTGTGAGAGGTGTTTTATTGAGTTGTACGTTAAGTAGGTACGAGTACAGTGCTTTGTTGGTGATGCACTCTGTCCAAATGTCGATCAATAGCTTGATTAAAACAACATGGTTATTTATATTGCTGATTTTTTCGAGTAAACTAGTCGTGTTATTCCTCTGGTGTCATGAGCGGAGTTCGTGGGTGATTAAATCATTTTGTTCGCTCAACGGCTTTCCGACTAAAGGGAAAGCGTATGATTGTTCGTTGTTTTCGAGATATCAGGGCTGGGCATACCCGAAGAGAATCTCGAAATAAATTTGCTGATATTTGTTATTCATCCGACTCAGGTAAAGCATTGTTTTAATAGTTCCTGATATTTCCTCGTATTTACTCAACGGGTAAACACTGTCCAAATACGTAATTAAATTATCACATCACTCGATTGAAAACGCTTCGTCTAAATACGCTGATAAAGTCAACATTTCAGGGTAATACGCGTATTTCATTTTAAATCATAGCACATCAAAACTGTCCTGCCGAAGCATTTTAAAATCAGATTCCGATAAATTCAGAAACGTTTTCGGTCGCACATAACCTTCGATCTTCAAGTCATTGACCATCCGCCCGTACTCAGGCGTCATGATAACAAGTTTACGTATTCAATTTATTATTTTATCACTACTCGGATGTTGCGACATCGTATTCCATTGCACGAACTTGTAAGGTCCATCACATCCGACAACGAAATAAATACAACTTTGAATAATCTGATTCTGCAGGAAGTATTGATTTATCCCTGTGTAGTCCTGGTTGATAATACTAACGATAACGTTTATTATGTTATCCACGATCTTCACATTTACCTTCTGAAGATAAGCAAACGCTTTGAAAAGTCGCATCACGATTTTCTGGAAAAATTCAGTTTTTGTAAATTGTTCCCCTTTAATCCTTATGCTTTGTCTTGAGAGTTCGATTAAAATGTCTGTGTATAGCTTGGATATGTTCACTTCATGGCTGAGGATTCAAAGTAAAAATTCATCAGAATGACAAGTGATGTAATTGAGTATCATCTCGGTGATTTCTGTGCTTTTATTAGATAAAATAAATATTTTGTTCCTTGTAATTTCGAGTCATTTGGACTTGTCCCGCGTTTTGACAACGGTGAAAATATATTGTCAGAAGGATTCCATTATTTGTTTCGTGTTAGGACATACGATGCCCTCATGATTTATGATATTTGAAGATAAAATATTTAGTCATTCCTCGAAGAAGATCAAGGAATAATCATCACTGGAACTAATATTCTTCATTAGTTGAGCGTTATCGTTTTCGATTTCAAGATAATATTTTTTCGGGATTCATTTTTTCATTGAATAAAACGGGACTCACCTGATGTACTCGTTCTTATCGGTATCGTTTCATATGATGCTGTCTGCCCATTTCTCAGTGGCTCCTCGTTGATTAAACTCAGAATACTTTGACATTACACCATGAATCGTTTCCTTATTAAACGCAACTATTGTACTGTTACCGTTTATTTCGTTTTTATCAACTACGATTTTCAGTGGTTCCTTTACTCGACGTTCATAAACAAGCATGTACGCGGATTGTATGGACTCGCGCCTTCCGAAAAAATCATCCTCGCCTTTGCTTTTCTTCTTCCCACCAAAGCATTGTTCTTCCAATTCGTTAATATCAAATTTCGATACGTTGCTATCATTAAACGTTCACCAATCTTCAGTCATTTCCATTTCCGAATTCTTCCCGTTTCTTTTCGTGTTGATAAAAGAGAAATAGTGTCCAGCTTCGCTGACACCGAAGTGCACATTAACACCTACTCAATAGTATTCATAATATTCATCTGATTTCATAAATATCTCTTCGTTTAGTTTACTCTTCTCGGTGTTGGCTTCCACCGTGAACCGTTGTAGGTTCAATTTCTTCGGGAACTCTCAACGGTTATTTCACTTCTCATTTCTATTCGACTCATAGTCGAAGAACATCCGTTGCAGGTAAACAAACAACACATTTGGTAAGTTCCCTAATAAATTCCGTTTCTTCACTTGGACCTTTTTGTTGCATTTCTCGCATTCATATCCATCGATGGTTTCATTCGCGATTAGCTTCTCTAATGATTCATAAATGTTGTTCATATTTTTAACCTCCAGTGACAGGAAGTTGAACTCCTCATAGCGGTTTTTAATATTGTTACATTCGCTGCATATCAGTTGCGTGCAGTTATGTCCTTTAATAACACTATCGATTAAATACTTACACGACGTCGGTTTAAGAGCGGTTTCTCACCGATCGATAAATCACCCTAAAAATTCATTTGAATCTTGTTGTGCGTTGATATCAGTGGGATTACCATCGTAATCCTTAAACGAATAACAGAAATCTTTTGGGTTATAATCACTTCGGTTCGACAGTGTTCAGTATGAGAACATTCGTTGCAGCTGATGGAAGAAGTTATCATCGATATCAAACTGATTTTTATTTTCTTTAATACCATCGTCATTTTGTCAAATAGCGTAACGAAACGTTGGTATCATATAGAACTGTTGAAGGATGCTATTCATATAGCAAATGCATCTCGGGTTCCGGATTCCGACATGTCCTTCGCTTTTCAACAGTGCGAGATTCGAACAGTTTTTATTAGAAGTTTTACAAACTTTACTCTGTATCAAGGCTTGTTGGCTAGTTTGATAGTTAAATATTGTTATTAAGTATTCAGGTTTCGTTTTGATGATTGAAAGGATGAACTGGAAAGAGATTTTATTCACTTCGCTGTCTGAAAAATTTCAAACTGTGCTTTCTTTATCTTGGGTGATGTATTCCACGTACTGCGTTTCGGTGTGTCTCTCGCTTATTTTAGGGGCTTTCGCCGAAAAAAGTTTTTCGATAATATCGTTAATTAACAACGAGTAAATATCGGAATCGTTAAGGTTTGAATCGGATGTCATTGTTAAGATCGTTAAATATCCAATGAATTTTTCATTTGTTATTGTTGGAGATGATTCACTACACCCGATATGCAACTCATTTGCTCAACGGATCAGGAAGGTGTCTCCTGATGGAAGGGTATCGTTTTTTATCTTTTTATTGATGCTATATAATAGACCGAAACACCGGTAAAAATCAACCGTGAACATTGTGTTGCACTGGCTATCACATTGCAGGAGAACTAAGGAGTTCATGATATTGAATAAAGAAGATATCACTTCGTATTGCTGTTTCTCCTCGTTTACCTTGATGAACTTGATAAGGAATTCGATTATTTTTTTGTTTGCGTTTAGGTTCTCGCAAATGATTGAAATGATTTTATTCTTTTCCAAAATCTCGAACTTTCTGATCCTCATCTCGTTCGTGTCGTAGGTGATTCAATTGAATCAAATCTCGATGTTGTCGGCGCTGATGTCTGGCTGTGCTGAGGATAAATACAATATTCAATTATCGAAGAAATCCTTGTTGTTGATTTGACATTCCACTTTCGATTTCAAGGCGGTATCGCTGATATCGCCTTGTGTTAAGGAAATATTTTGGATTATTCTTACTATGCGCATTATCGTGTTATTGCAGTCTTTGTACAGTGCGGATGTCGGGCTGGAACTGAGTTTGAGGAAAATTGTGATCAGGTGATTCACGCCGTTAATGGCTAAGAAATGTAAAATCCATTTCATATTTAGATTGGAATCTTCGTTGCTTTCGTTTCATTCGTACTGTTCGAAATATCTTTCGATTATTTGGATATTGTAATACACCTCCGTTATTTTTAAATCAGGGGCTAAAAGGACATTGATTGTGGTATCGTCGATATTGTCAATTTTCTTCGAGAGTTGCTTGTTCGTGCAGAGAATGTTTCAAAAATCCGAGACTTGTTCCACGCTTTGATCATTGGGGTTTTTATATAAACTATTAAAGAATTCTTCGTTATTTGCCAGTGAGTATCTCGGGTAGTTTTCCTCTTTTTCCGTGTTTCAATTAAATAAGCTTTCGTTATAATCCCGTCAGTCATTCCGTACGTTCATATGTTTTAAATTCTCCCATAAAGTTTCTCTTCGCTGCGGCATCGCCGCAGCTTCCGTAAAGAAAGATCAAAATCCGCTTTTCGAAATGAAGCTGTTCTCACCGATTTCATAGGACTTAAACATTGACATTACCCTTGGGTCAGTTATTGGTATTGATTCTTTTGTTAAAGTCACCGATTGAATAAATTGCGCACATCCTTCCCTCGTCATATTCCCTTCTTCGTTGGCGTAAAAACTGTACCACGAATTAAATATTTCCTGCAATTCAGGCACTATTCTATTATTCACAACCAATGGGACTTTATTAATATTTTGTAACACATTATTATGTAGCACCCTTAAACCGGGGTAGGTCCCACAAATTAAGTCAGAATAACTAAAGTAATCTAGCACTGTGTTCCCATTCAACATTACCGTGTTTACCTTACATCCCGGATTAACAATAATCAAATCGATAAACTGTTCATTTATCAGTATCTTCTTCGCAACTTTCCTTTTCAAATCCCAAACCGTCGAAGAAACAAACGCTTCCACTTCTCACGTTACATTATTGCAATAGTTATGGTACTCGCTCCTCCAAGACGCAACGCTCGTGATTATCTTCACCCTGATCCTCTCGAGTTTCCGTTGCGATCCGTGCGAACGAATAACATCAGAAATACCTTTCCTCTCGCTTTCGCTGATGATAAATGTAAATATTTTAAACAGTTTCGAACTCGATTTATTGTTATTATATCAACAAATACACTTACTCAGTCACTCCTCGAGACGGTTGTTCTGGTTGTATCAGTTAAACAGGAAATGAATTAGTTCATTCGTGATGTCTTTGTTCTCGATGCTGATCAGTCATTTCCAAAAGATATCAAATCCTTCTCATTCCTCGGTTTTAACGTCTTGTTCAATTATTCAGAAACTCGTTTTATTGCCTTTAGTTTCAACCACTGTAATCGCGTGTTCGTTCAACCGAACGAACAGTTCAACATATCAATTAAACCCTGATCACGGGAACACGTTGAGCAGTGTTTCCGACGCAAGGATATGATTCTTGAAAAAGGAAAAGAATATTCTCAACAGATCCTTGAGACAAAGATCGGAATTTATCGAAGCGTTTTTCAATGTCACTCAATTAAACGCCCATTTGAAAAAGGTGTCCGTGGATATGCTCCCACTGACTCAGACATTGAACATATTTAATCATATTGAGTTGAAGTACTCCACTGAGAACTGATACATAAAAACACTGAAATTTAAACGCACTTCGATTTCTTGGTTTGTTAGGATTATCGTTTTCGCGGGTTTACTATTCAATCACGCTTGGTAGTTGTTCAATGAATGATTAATTATTTCGACCATTTCAGCGACGTTTACGTCGGCATTGGATATCATCTTCTGTCTTAATCAATAATTCAATAACATTATTGTGAATGTGTATGTGCAGTTGGATGTTTCTTTTCATATCCGTCAACAATTTGCGATTAAGTTTCTTAGGAGTTCCCTGTTGCCTGCCTTGATATTATAATTGTGTAATATAATTACTCACTCTGATATTACTTTTTCTATTTTGTCTTGGTTACTTGTGAAGCTTCCCAAGGAATCGTATTCGAAAATGATATCCGTTCAATACTTGATACATTTATCAGGGTCAATTTCGTAGTTGTTCTTAAGTAAGTCAAGTTCTTCGAAAGACACGTCCTGAACGCTGTTCTGCGTAATAAGGTTCAATAACACTCCTTGATTGACAAGTGTGAATTTTATTTCCTTTCAAACTGATATTATTGATCATTTCGATTCGAGGTCTCCCTTTTTCGTACCGTTCCAGATATCCACAATGTCATCCGGTTTTAAATATGCATTATCGGAGAGAAGCTGGACGAGTTCCTTGGACTGAACGATGAGTTGGCTATGCGAGTTTGAGCAGTAGATGAGTTTTAAAATATTATTTTCGTTTATTTTCTCGAGAAATGCCTTTATTTCCTTGTCTTTCGCACTATTGATTTGTCAATAATCCGTGATGCGTTTCAACGCCGAGAGGCGTTTGTCTCACACGTCGGTATGAAGCATTGTGAGGGATGTGTTTAATGATATCGCTGTGTATTGTGCTTCGGCTTCCTCGTGGTTGTATTTCTTGTTGAGTCAATGATTATATATTTTCAGCATCAACTCCAACGTGTCCTTTTTCAACTCTTTCACTTTGTTCTTGTTGTTAAGAAATAACGATCAACAATTTCATATGCTCGGCACTCATTCCCTGACATAGTCTCAGTGCAGGAATGATATCGTTCTCGGTAATCACTCCAAAAACAAACATAACAAATCATTGGAGAATTTATCGTTTATATTCTTCACCATTGCGGTGATGATCTTTGTGAATCCCTCCATTTCGCAAAAGTGTTTTATTATCATCGCGTAATAATATGAAAAGGAAACGTTCCTCCCAATTACATAATTGACACAGTCGTTCTTGACTTTAAACGGTATTAGAATATCGTAGAACGCGTTATCGTTTTTCACGTTGACCAGATAATCCTGGATATGCTGAATCCGCTTGGAGTAAAAGGGAATCTCCTCGTCGAAATGCTCGGAATCGCCGATGTAAGTGTCTCCAGAAGAGTCCTTCTTTGTTTTTTGTTCCCAGTATGATATATATTTCTTCCATTCCTTCTCTGCTTTACCTTTATAGCCGTTGATGTATATCCGGAATCCGATTTTAAATCAGCGATACTTTAATTCACTATCGTCGTCGGGGGTTTGAGACTCCTTTACTTCGAGGATTGTCGCCGGGAAAAACTGGTTGCGGTCAAAGCACATGATGATATCGCCTTTTTGTCAATTGATTCTCCATTCGTAATCTTTGGTAAACGTCCCTTTCTTTGTATAATTCAACGATTTGTATGGGATATTTAACACGTCTTTCATAGGAGTCGGAACTTTGACCTTGAAGAAATCATTGCATAACGCCATAACTTTCCCTCGAATCCATAGTTTTTGTAGCACTGGGCTTTGTCGTCCGGACATTTCCACGTAAACATCAATTATATTATCCGATTTTAAAATATCACTTTCCGTTTTAAGTGTCCTCTCAACCAGTGTTTCGTTAAACTGCTCAAATGTAAGCATTTTCTTCGATACTCCCCGACTTGACGTGTTCATGTTCTTGGAAGGATCGAATCAATTGGCTTTATAAAAGTTATTTTTATTTTCGAAAATCAATTGAATCGTGTTTATCATAGGAAGGGATTCTTGAGGGAGATGCCGTAAAAATATTTTCAAGTATAACACAAGGATATCCATTGTAATTTCTTCTCCGGCTTCTTGACTGAAATTATATTGGTTTCAAAAGGTCGTGAGCACGGAAGGGGAGAATTTAGAGAAGAAATATTTCAATGTTTCATCGTTGTGGTTGAAGAAATCTTTGATAGTCTGAGCGTTGAGGAGATCTTTAAGGATAGTTTGGAAGAGAGTGTTTACCTCAATGATGTTGTTATGCTTGATAGAACCGTCTATTAAAATTAGTTGCGATTTTAAATCGACCCTGTCGCTCTTCTTTTTGGAGCTTTCTTTATGGTTGTCCATTTATTAAGTTATAGTTTAGTTGATGATTTTAGTTTTTTTTATAATATTCTTATTTATTATTGTTTTGGGAAAGGGGTTTATTCAGGATTAATTGGGTGATGAATGGATCAAATGGGGGGTTAAGAGAGGAATGATATTGAGATAAAAGGTTAATGATGCAAGGATGGAAGATAATAGTCATCGTAATTGGATTTAAATGTTGGTTGAAATGATTTTATGTGATTTTGAATGTGATGTTTCGGGATGATCCGATGATGGGATGTATCGAAGATGACGTTTTAACGACTTGTATTGAATATTCAGAATAATACTCTGTGATTGAGATGGATGTTTCATTTTGTTGGTTTAAGATCTTATATTGAACAGTGTTTATATATTATAAATTGGAAGTTTTAATGGGTAATCGCGCTTTTTTAAAGTAATTAAATGGTTTTATGTTCGTTGTATTCGCAATGTATTTACAATGTTCTATTCCATTATGCTCATATAATGTGTTGTTTTCTTTGAAATAATAATTTTATTCCATGTTTATTTTTTGTTTTGGACTCTTATTCTATAGGCTTGGGATGTTAGTTTTTGTCGGTATTCCTTTTCAATGTGTCGATATTTTTCTCAATAAAAACGTTTTAATTGTGGATAGAATGTTTTATATTGCTGTGTGGTGACACATACCCACACTGTTTCTCTTTCTCTCTCTTTTTGAATCTGGATTTACTGAGATCGTAATTAAAAATAATCATCTTATTATTATCTAGCTTCTTTTGGCTGTTACCATGTGTTATGCCTGTTTTTTTATTAAATGATTTCTAGATCTTTGTTTATCTTATTAAGACTGTATTCAATTAAGGTGGAATTTGGATTAAATGTTTTCCATTCTTTCCATAGAAGGACCCACGTTTTCAATGAAATAATATGATAATGTCAAACAAAATGAAGATCAAAGTATCATTAAATTTATTAAAAAGATAATTGATATTCGCATTTGATTTGAGTTTAAAGAAATAAAAATTTGAGGAAAAAGAAGCTAAAGAAGCAAAAAGAAAACCTAAAATTGTCAAACCTTAAAACAACAATTACACTGTCCTATCGTAAATTGTTTAAAATCCGGAAAGTCAGGGCATGTAAAAAGCAACTGTGATCAACAACAGGTAAAACATCTCATAAGACAAATCAAAGTTCAACAAAAAGCTTTATACCATAAACCCAAAAACACCAAAAGCGTTGGATCATTTCTGAAAACTCAAAGCAAATGAATATCAAACACTGTTGATCTCCGAATGCAAAAAGGATCTATTTCGGAAAAGCTCCTCTCGGAAAATATATTGGAACTCGAACAATGTCCAATTATCACAGCGACTATTTTAATCTCAAGATACCACTAAATGCCTATCAAAAAAACATTTAAAACAGCGCACCTGCTTATCGCTTCCACGTTCATTCACCCATGTCACAGGTAACTGTCAACTGAAAAGAAAAAAATCACATTTTAATATCCATCCATCTCCCATATTATATTCCTAAATACACATTTTTAAACTCAGTTCCCCTTCTTCAATTGATTAAAAGAATCAACAATAAACCTTGCCTTATCCTTTATTCATAAGAAGCATTGCCCCCTGTAACATACAATATCTCTTAATAAATAACCATTTTTAATAATAAAACTATCTATAGTAATAACACAATAACCATATTATTAATACGTATAATAGTAATTTAATAATTTAAAATAATATCAATAATTGAAATATAATCTAAATACAATGTCATCTCAAATCCCACTCGATTAAACGCAAAGCTTTCTTATCATTTTTTTGAATAGCAATCGCATATTTCTTTGGGAAATATCATACTACAATTTCTCATCTACATTCATAGAATTGTGATTCTCTTCATTCTCATTGTCTTCGGTCCCTCAGTTATTAAGCAAATAATTTCATTTGTTTTTATTAAATCCTCGCCTCGTCAATGGTTTAATCGGTTCTTGGTTTCCATCATGATCAGTATCATTTGTGTTACCGTCTTCATTAAAAAACGTCTGTAGCACCCGATATACCTTATATATTTGAGAAATACTAAATGATGATGTTTCTCAGTATTTCACTGGTTCACGAAGAAATTGATCCTTTTGAAAAGGTTTTATCTTTGCGTTTTCAATCATCGTTCCTTGAGTATCCGACTTATCTTCCTTTACAATTTCAACTCCTTCCTCGTTCATTTTAGGGTTATCTTTCATCGTATCTCCATTCACATTTTTTTCTTCTGATTGTTTCGTTGCAGTCTCGTTTTTGGATTCATTTCTTCGTTTTTTCTTCCTTCTTTTTGTTTGGTTTCTTCCCTCATCCTTGCAAACACTTTTAAGTTTTTTCACAACCTTTCTCCTCTTTTCTGGCAATAAAATCAGTTCCTCGTTTTGTTGATCTTCCGGGACACTCCTTAAACGTTCTTCCTTCTTTACCCAATCACGAATTCATTTCCTATTAATTCCGTATAACCTTTCGATTTGGTGTTTATTAATTTTACCTTTTGTATTAAGGTCGATGTAATAAAGCTTCTCCCTTATTGTATAATTTTGATTCTTCTTTCTTGTGAGCATTTCTTTTACCATTGGCAAATTAATTTATTGTTCTTGCGATGCACCTCATAATAATAATGTAAAACATTATTACCAATTATTTTAATATTTTATTAAACACTGAGGAAGAACGATAATAAAGTAATTAATTCGTTCATTCATGATTTGGTGATATTTGATTGAATAATTAGATTAAATGTTTCTATTTAATGAGATTGTATTTTACTGATGAAAGGTTTATTGCGTATATCGAAGGCTGATTGTATCTGACTTTTTGTTTTTGTTATTTTTGTGATGTGAGATAAGGTTTACTTTGGGTGGGAGTTAAGAAATAATGAAAATAAATTGAATAATGTATTTAATCATTATTGATAGTTTTAAAATGATGATGATATGTTCGGTGTTTTACGTAATGTGTAAAAGTGATTTCATCAATTTATGATAGATATTTTAACTGTGTTATCGTTATTGTTTCGATATTATTTATCATATTAACTCGATTTTTGTGCGATTGTTTTTATTCACGACCAAGCGATTAAGATTTTATTATATCAAGTCAATAATATCTCATTTCAATGTACACTACTGTCACATTAATCAAAAGTGTACGAATTAACCAGGAATTCCTATTCAACTTGCTTTGGATTATTCCCCTGATTAATATAATAAACTCCTTCAAATATCTTTATTATCATCATGTTACATATTATTCTTCCTTTCATTTTTATCCTGTTTAATACAATTTTGAACACCTTCACCAATGATATTTCATATATCTTTATTTATTATTTCCAGGGTTATGATACATAGTCTTCATCTCCTCATTTCTTTTTCAAAACCAATAATCTCCATTCCTCCCACCACAATGAACAGTAAGACTATACTCGAAACCAATAACAATACCTCAAATACACACTCAACATATCAAAGTGCAATATAATTCAAATAAAAATTAATCACCGAATTGAACTCAATTACCTTATTATTTAATCATCTTCCTTTTTCTCATTACTATTCTCCTCAGCGAGTTGGATCGTTTTAATTATTTCCTCGGGTCATTTCGGATACTTAACAATCATCCCTCG
Source organism: Balantidium ctenopharyngodoni (assembly GCA_036325645.1). Classification (NCBI taxonomy): domain Eukaryota; phylum Ciliophora; class Litostomatea; order Vestibuliferida; family Balantidiidae; genus Balantidium; species Balantidium ctenopharyngodoni. The sequence continues at coordinate 13,215 of JAWNBB010004756.1, forward strand.
TTTTCCTTCTCTCATACTTCTCACCTCACCATATCTACTCCCCCTAAATTTAATAATATCCAATTCCTTTTCCGAAACAACTGCCGAGTCCAACTTTTCAAGCAATGGACACATTTCGATAATGAAATGTCTATATCCCTTTATATGATCAATAGGATTCCCGTATCAAGTAAGGCTTGTCAAACTCTTACACTTCGCCAGTGGCGTTACATGTCCAATCTCCTGAATATTATTTCCATGGACGTACAATATCTTTCAATAAGGGAGGAGCGTAATATGTGGGCTGATCGCAGTTCATTTATTCCTTGATATATCGATCCACTGGATCAAATCGACTTTGCTTCACTTCGATTTAAAGGTTCAATCTGGGAGAAGGTCAAGGAGCACAGTGTGGATATTGTCAATCGTTGTTATTTTGTTATTCGAGACATTAAAGCTGTTTACATATTTCTTGTACTGGATTTTAAGTTTCTTTTTGTCTTCTTTGCTGTTTATTTCCTTACTGCTGGTCTTTGCTTTTGTATCGTTGAATTTTTTACCCTTGGTATCTCCGGTCATCTCGTCCCTTCAGGCGCCTTCGAAGATTTCGTTGTTTTCAAGTTTTAATTTTTTTCACTTCTGATCTTCATCTTCGAAGTTGTTGTTTTGCTGTTTATTGTCGTTGGTATTTTCATCTTTATCTTTGAATGATTCTTTTTGTTTTTCTTCCTTCTTCCGTCCGCTTGTTGGCTCCTTATCGCGGAGTTGTTCTAGAACGGTAACTTCAAAAAAATTATAAGTTAAAGGTTTATCTGCTTGAATATAACAAAGAATTTCTTCTCCTTTGTCGTTTGTGTCTTTAACTTGATTTGTTTTTTTGTTCATCTTTGATTGTTAAGTTACTGAATTAAATATAAAAATATACAATTATAATTAAATCGTTGAAGCAAAAGGAATATCAATGTCCTTAGCCATGAAACCGTTTCCTGTTGTAAAGAATTATTCAAATTCTGATATCATCAACCCACAAACCTCTCCGTTTAAATACGCCTCATTAGAGTAATAAACATCAAGGGGAAAATCAGATATTTCCCTTTGGTAGATCTATGGATGTTGTGCATCCGTAGGACATAGAAAAGTGTTGAAAATGTTCAGATATTATTTTTATCGTTAAATAAGTATTTTGTTGTCATTTAATTTTCTTAACTATCTAATATAAAAACTAAATCCCGTTCAAATAAATGTTATTGTCAAATCCAATCAAACAACCTAATGTTTCGGAAAACCTAGTGAATTATTATATTTGACGTTTAGCTGTTTCCTCCCGCTGGAACTATAATAATGTCAGAAACAACGCTTACGTAATTATAATGTAAAGTAAACAAGTTGTTTTTATTTATTTATTTAAATAATAACTTCCATTGAATAAATATAATAAAAATGACAAACATCTACAACAAACAAATCACCTTACCAAATGGAACTCTTATCGGAAACTGGTTCGAAGAAGACGAATTAAAAAACAAAACAGGCACCGCAAGAACAATACCAAGACAGCACTTCAAAAAGATATCATTCGACTTCGAAAACGAATTGAAAAATAATTTACCGTGTGACAATACCTACAAGAGGGTAATCGGGTTAAAGGAGCCTCAAAAAGAATTGCACACGCTTAATGAAACCTATGGAGATTTCAAACATCCCGAGGAGAAGTACATGCAACCTCCACTCAAGCAAAAAGAACAAACAGCGCTTTTTACATCTTATGTTCAATCTTCCGTTGATTTACGCGATGACATTCACGCACAAAATGACCAACTCCGCATGTTTGATACAACTAACCGAAATGTTCATGTTACTCAACCGTTCGAAACACATCTTGGCCAAAGACATATGTACACGCAAGAACATATACCGATTCCGGCGGGACGGCCTGATAAATTGTTCATGGCCGAGCATAAAATGGGGAAATACCCAACAGTAATATCAGAGGCAGAAGCAAAAAACTACATTGATAAATACGTTCCATATTACAAAGATAAGGAAGTCACGTTCTGGTCCACAAATCTTGGAAAAAGCAACATGTATAAAACATTCACCTTAGGGATAAACCCTTTCGGTAAATCCCACGCATTTACCGAGACGGTTCATCGCACGAAAGGTGCCACCCAATTCAAAGGAAATAATCAAAATTGATCAAGCTCGAAAAATATTTATATGAACAATCACGATGTAAACTACTATGAAACCTACAAGGCAGAGTATGAAAAGCAATTGATAATTCCTGATTTAATTCCCCAGATTCGTCAAAAAGTATTAGGAGCCTGCGCCAAAAAGGGTTGGATTGGGTGACGAGCCTGAAAAATTTATTTACGTAGTTGAACTCAGAACAAGAGCAATGAAATTTCACGAGCGGACTTTAAATATTACACTGCTAAACAAGGAGTAATGCTCACAGACGTTGAGATTCAATACATTTACGAACGGTTTGATAAGAACAGCAACAGTCATATTAACTTCATCGAATTGTTAAACTCTTTCCGGAAAGTTAGTCCGGGGCGGAAAGGCGAAATTGAAAGTTTTAAAGAACAAGTGAAAACACCCGGGAAGAAATACATTTCCTTTGCTCATTTGACGAAGATAATCGATACGAACTATCATCCCGAAGTGACTAATTTTATTAAAACCGCGAAAGATGTTAAACAAGAATACTTGATTAACTGGGACAATCTTAAAGAAGATGATATTGTCACCGAAGAGAATTTCGTGGAATTCTTTTATGATGTTAGTGTGCTTTTCGAGGATGATAATAGCTTTACGCAGTGCCTGAAGAGTATGGGATATAAGTAAAATAAAGAAACTGAATTAGAGAAGGATTTTAAACAAATACATTATTTAAAATAATAAACGAAATATTGCAGATATAAACATAAACATATGATTATCTTTAGTTATATTCTTAAGCACGTTTTACCGGGGATGCAGGGTGCGATTGATAACATTTTTCATTGTTGATTAAACTGAGAAACTAATTGTTATTGATAATGTTTGCATGGTTGTTTTAGGACAGAAATTCGACTTTTTGAGAAGTGGTTTTATATTGTTAATGATTATTATAAAACTGTATTCAAATGTGTATAGTATTGTTCGTTGTTTAGGGGATTGGGGATTGGGGATT
>JAWNBB010004771.1:0-15040 GCA_036325645.1 Balantidium ctenopharyngodoni
CCAATCCCCAATCCCCCCCAATCCCCAATATAATGTTTATGTATTTAATTAAACAGCGTATCCCCAATCCCCAACTTGTTATTTATTTATTTTTATTTATTTGATATTTAGGTAATCTAAAGTAACGTATACCTATTATTTATTATTTAATCTACCTCCTTCGAGAATTCCATCATTACCTTCCTATATTTAAGTTTTATTTCTTCCTATTGCGTATCTATTACTCCTTATGTAGGATTTCTTTTGCGACAAATTCAGGATCTACTGTATTATAGTATTATAGTTCACCATAGTTTTCTTTCGCAAATCCGAGGCTTTTTCACAATGAAAACTATTTCCCATCTTGTAACTCGTACCTATTTCCCAGGATTTTGGTATGTTATGTAGGCGAACTAATAGCTTTGTCCTACATTTTCATATAATCTAAGTATCAAAGGAAGATAAATTACCATTTGTAATAAAATTGTATTTATTGGCTGAATAGTGTTTCATGATAATCGAAACGCAATAATTATCTTGACATCATAATCAACTTGATATCAGGGAAAAGCCGTATTTGCTACTTGAAATCTTTATAGAATACAATCGAAAACTTATTTCAACTTCTTAAATTATTTATTTAACCTTCTATCATCACGGTTCTTGCTCTAATTATATTTCACCAATCTCCTCGCGTTATCATAATCACTAGAATTTATTCATTGGGTAAATTCCCCTCAAACAAAGAAAAAGAAGAACGAATATTAAATACATCAATACTATCAATCATCTTACAAAATCCCTTGATTAGGCTCATTGTGCTGATTATCAAATACAACACATCCTCCTGCTTTTAATCCAACCTGCATCGTTTCAGTTAAACCGATCTTATCTTTATTTGTATCACATCTCAGTCAACATATCATATTTACATTTTTAAATAATCGAAAAAATAAATCACTTTAATCAATTACCACAATTCGAATAAATAACAAATAAATAAATGATGTCTTGTAACGCCGAGAACTCCTCCTCCTGATCTCGAGAACAATTAAAACCGATAACATCAACGAATGCCTTTGAATCAGACAATTCAAATACTGAAAAATATAATCTTAATAATGCAATGGCCTTGAACCAATGAACATATTTCCCTTCTGATGAAACTAAGAACAAAAGGAAAACAAACCTTTCACCCGCAATGAGGGACGCAAAAAAAGAAACATTGACCTGAGACTCAAACGGGAGAGACTTGAACAAAAGATCCACGATGAAAGATCTTATGCTATTCAAGGACGATTTTCTCCAAGCGTTGAAAAATTGAGAAAAGGATTTAACGACTAAGAACTCGAGTTTGATTAGCGACTTAGAAAAGAAAGTTAACGACTCACAAGAAAGAATAAGCAGCCTTTGAAATGATCACCGCGCGATTAAGGAATACGCGAGCCTTGATAAAACAAAACTCGATCGCATCGATGAAATAATTCTAAAGCAAGTGAAATGCGGCGACTCGATAATAACACTTCAAGTGAAGTTGGATAACTGTTGAAAAGACCTGAATAAAGCTTGTTATAAATATGATAAATTGGTACTGGATAACCTTCAAGTTCCGACTATTGTCGGTGATTTTTGCAAATATAAAAACTGAAAGGAATATATCGTCGATACACTGGACAGGATCACCGCTTGAACGACGTGTCGTGATAAAAACGAAATGGATTTGCAGATTTATCAAACGAAAATCGAAAATCTGATAACGCAATTCAAATATCAAATGGAGTATTTTAAAATAAATGCCAATGACTATACTGATTCGAGGGTAAGGAAGTGTGAGGAGAATTCAAAAGATTATCACGATAACCTTAAAGCCTTCATTGAAACGTTGAGATGAGAAAATTCAAAATACGCTGCTTCTGTAAAGGAGGAAACGGAGAAATTGAAATCGGAGACGTGAAAAATAATCGACATTAAAAATGAGATTCAGGAGAAAATGGAGGAGACGATCCGAGAAACAGAAGTGATTAAAAAAGATGTGATTGATGAATTTCAAATCATAAGACAAGAATTCAAAGACGTGAAATGAAATGTGCTTGAATTAGCGAAGTTTCTCAGTAGAAATTGCGATAAAACCGCTTCGAATTCGCAAGGGAATAAAGGTAAGAACAGTGCCTTTAACAACTGATTCGATACGACTGAGATTAAAGATCAAATCATAAATAATTTTAATAACACTCTCATTAACCTCATCCGTGACCTCGCGAAAGAAGAACAGGCTATTCTCGTCCAATCGTGAAAAGAAAAAATGATAATGAATACGAATAAAATTATTGAGGATACGGCGAGTACAATTATAGCAAACGCAAAACGAGAATTGAACACGAGAAAGCCTCGAAATAGTCTCCTCGGCAATGAAGTTATAAATACGAACAACTCTTGAAGCAATGAGAACACGTCGAGGAACAATAGAAATATTAATCAAAAAGTATTTGAACCATTGGTAAAAGCCATGAAAGCACAAGTAACAAAAATATCGAAAACGCGGAAAGTTACGTGAAAAAGTATATTTCAGGTGATCTCGGCGTTGAAGATCTCAACCCGAAACGGCGTCAATCCGTGATGAATGCGAGTATTCAAAAAAGCCTTCACTCGGTGATGATGACTATTCATAATAAAGATTTAGCTAGTAATGCATCGATTAATACTTACTCAGCCTCGAAGGAGGATTTGAACCACGACTATTGAAAAGATAAAAGAAAGAGAAATAGTCAGGTTATTAATAGCAATAATAACAATCATAACAATGTCAATTGCAAGAACGTGAGAAATAGCCTAAGAAACGCAATTGAAAATAAGAACTGAAAGCAGTGAGACAACGAGGACATTCGAAACGTGATTTCTCAGAAATATAATAAAGATAACTGAACAAGTGAACGATACGAAAACCAGGGCGAGTCCAGTCGAGTAATCGAGCCACAAGTGACAAAGAAGAATAATAATAATACAAAGTGCAAAGGCGATGAGATCAGTGAAGTGGATAACAATAATAATATAGGAGAAGAAGAAAAATATCCAACGAAAAAAGGAAACATAGCAACAGACTGCAGTAAACACGAAAGAGAGATCAAGAATGATATCACAATGATTAACAACAACTCCTCCTCAAATAATTGCGTTAAGAATAAACAACAATTCCCGGAAAACTTCAACACGATCCCAGAAAACGATTACAGCAACTGCAAACAAAACAATTGAAATACTTGATTAATTAACGATCCTGCTTACCCATTAGACCAGCAAGTCCCAGTATACCATAACAAAAATCAAAAATCTAAGCATTAACGCAAATAAATTCAACAGTGCAAATACAAAAACAATTTACAAATCAACACAGAACATCTTCGGGAGTTCACAAATAAACAACACAAACATTTCATCAAACGCATGAACTGAAAACGAAGCAAACCTCCTCGAGAGAGCCCACATATGCCTAATATACCTATATCAAGTATTCAACAAAGCAATCTTATTCTATCACACCGACAAAAATCGTCAAGACTATCAAATACAAAAACCTTTCAACAGTCCATATGCTACTGAGCAAATAAAAACCGGCTCATCTCCTATAAAAATCAGTATATTCCCACATATAAAAATCAGCTCAATTCGAATACGCAGGTTACTCTTCCACAATACGTAAAAAATAATATCGAAAACAATATACTAAGCCTGGATGAAGAAGACAAACTCTTTGATGACGCTTGATGAAAAACGCAACAATTCTTTAAAGACTCGAGTAAATCACCGCTTGAGAATAAGATTCTTGAAATCGAGTTCTTTACAAAGAAGAGATTTGATGAATTAGTTTCGGAAATAAAAAATTATCTCCCGATTCATTTCAATAGTCATATCAAGAACTATTCGGTCATTGAACAACGATTCGATCAACAATTCATTGATAAAATCACTCAAAATCGACTGAATAGTGGATATCGGCGGGAATGAGAGGGATTCCGAAGTAGCAGTCACAATACCTGAATAAAGAACAAAGGCAATAACAGAAAGAACGAAACAAATAAATGGAAGAAACCGTTTCAGTTGAATAACGTTAAAAACATGGATTTATCTAATGGGAAAGTGAAGAATGATCGGCAGAGTGACGAACATTCTGGACTAAGAAGAAGTCATAAGAATATATTCTCTAGTCAGCCTTGAACTCCTCCGGCGAATCCGAGTTACATTGCATGATCGAAGTATTTGACTAATTGACCGCGAGATGAAATCGATTCTGATGATATTGTTTTGTTAAAGGATAATAATTAATTAAAGTGTAATTCTAATGATATTATTTGGGTCTGTAATTAAATATCGTTTTGTTAATATTTCTTAAATATGAGATCGAATTTTTGTTTTCGTTATTTGTTTGTAATTGCCGTATGAACTTATATTTATTAATGTTATGGATATTATAATTATGTGAACATGGATCATGGATTAGGGGTGTTCATATTATGATTTTGAGTGATGAGGAGATATTTATTGATATATTTTATTGGTTGACTGTGTTGATGTTGATGTTGGTTGATAAGATAAGAGCTATTTGTTTGTTAGATTGGGATTGGGGATTGGGATTGGGCCCAATCCCCAATCCCCAATCTATTTATTAAAATAATAATCAATTATAATAACACTGTAATCCTCAACATCCATCTAATCCTTTTAATCGATTTAACGTATTTAAATATGTCATACAATACTTGTGATACTAAAATAGTATATTAAATAATTACATAAATAAATCCTTAATTGTGATTCACACGAAGTATTATTGATATTCCTTTTCATCCTAATCCTCATCCTCATCCTTCTCTTCATCTCCTTCATTCAATTCCACCTTCACATTCTGCTCGAGTATTTGTTGTGGGGTTTGCATTTGATTTTTCTTCTGTCTCTCTTCTTCTTCTTCTTCTTCTTCTTCATCCTCTTCCTCCTCCTCTTGAGATATCTCATTCTGTTCCTTAACATTATTATTCCCAGACATTTCCGACTCGTTTTCATTTTCCTTTTCCTCATCCCAATTCGAACTGCTTTGATTAATTAAGGAAATATTTTGCGGCTTCATCCTTATTTTAGTCTTATTTTGATTACTTTCTCCTTTATCATTGACTTCACCTTTACACTGCAATATCTGCGTTTTTTTCAACGCTAACGATTTTTTTTTATCATCATACATTTTAATTTTACTCATTATATTCGATTCCAGGATCGTCTTCGCTATAGTCTGAAAATGTTTTCTCCTCCTCGACAGCGCATGAGAACCCTGAATAAAGCTATTTTGAAACGAAAATGTTGTTCGTTGAATATAAATTTGTGGCTTCCTTTTCCAATAGCTGAAATAAGTCGAAGTCTTCGAATTTGTATAAAATGTAAACAACGTCTTTGCCCCTATTATTTGCGCGAGTCGATTACATCTCTCCCGTTCCTCGATATTAGTGAAGAAGGGAATTCATTCTTCTTTACTATATTCATTTCTCCACATTTTTTTCGTATATTTACTCACTTCCGTTCTTCTCAATTTCGACGAGGAAACATTTTCAATCATCGATACCGCGTATTTACTCAGCGCAAAACACGCGTCGATAAAATGAACATTTAAATCAATGCTTGCCTTTGTACTGATCGGTTGATTATTTCAATCCATTTCATTCGATACATCTCTCATATCCGCCTTTGGCTTTATCTTTGTCAATCCCAAAAAACCCACTTTCTGAACTTTATTGCTCTTATTATACGATCATATATTCAAACGACGGACTATTTGCATTATTTCAAGATCAGTCGTGAAAAACTTTTTGTCTTTACTTAGGTACATTTCGTTCTTTTTCCACCCCATTTTCTCATGTTTCTCCTTATTTGATTTATTCCAGTTCCCGGGAGTGTTGTCCTTCAGGCTTCATCTCTTATATTCCATATATTTTCTGATATCATTCTTCTGGATTCCTGTTTTATTCTGCAAGATATACCGATCGTAATTGAACCCCAGAGGAGGTTGCAGTTCTTTAAGAATTAAAATGAATTCATAAGGTCGGATTATTTTATCGGAATCATCATCGTATTCCATCCACAACTTTATGAAATTCTCCATGTAATCCCTAGTCAGTCACCCTTCGTTCTCATACATCGATTCGCTAAAGCCTTCGATGACCATGACAACACATCAATTCATAATCAGCACCGGACATATCACAATGAAGGTGATAAAGTATCAGTACGAAATATTGTTTCCACAACTGAAAATATTCAAATCGTTCATTGAAGTATAGTTCACATAGACATCGTCATAGCAAGTAATGTTATAGTCAACACAATAATGATCCTTTTGGTATTCTGTACTCGTCGGGTCCCGACAGTCATGATACGCCGCTTCGTTCATCACTTTATTCCAATCCTCCCCTGTCGTTGCGACAAATAGCAACATACAACTTGAAAAGATGTTATGAAAATTATTATGTGGATTAATATGTTCCCTGTACGGAATCGTTCCGAAGATATTCATACCGATATTTCCGTAAATTAAAAACAAAAACGCGAGCATCACCCCGACGTTACCGATACTCGGCAATAAATACAATCATGTATCAATTCAGGCACGGATTTTCCCGTAATTCGATATCAATCTCAGCACTCGTAATAGCCTGAACAACCGGAGAACAAAGGGCACCGACATAAAAGTCGTTTCGATGATTGTACTATACGCAATCAAACGGAGAATGAGCATAAAATCATTTAGAACGATAATAGTGAAATCGAATCAATTCCAAGAATTGTAAAAAAACGTTTTTTTATAAATGTACAGTTTCAGGATTCACTCGACGTTAAAGCAGACACTACAAATGTAATTAGTGATCTCAATAATAGAATTGTAATGGAAACTCGCCCCGTTGTGCTGGACAATGAGCGTTAACCCTTGTAAAACAATCATAAAACTGATAACGGTATCAAAGTAAATTGACTCGAATATTTTGTATAAATTATTATGGAAACAATTGTTCGTGTTATTAAACGCGTTCTTTTCCGGGTGGAATTTCATCATGATTTTTTGGATGTGAATCCATTGGCGTTCAGGGTCGGTGATAGACACGTAATGGTTTTTTTTTGACTTGAGAGATTGGAACTGCTGAATGAGGATGGCTACTATCAGGTTTCAAATGAATCAATTACCAATAATAATATAAATTACAAAATATAGATAAGATAACTTTGATGTTTTTATACTCACAAATCGCATCATCTCGTACCATGAGTCGGTAAGCATTCACTCGAAGTTGGATTTCAGCGCTTCGAATATGTTGGAAAAGTTATCGTTGGATTTTACCCAATAACCCCCGGATTGAAGGCATTGGTATTCAGTGAGAATTGAATCTTTGATGTTACAATAGTATCAGGTGTTAGATTTGAATCAATTCACTGCTCAAATTGCGAAAATGAAAATGAATAAAAGCGAAACGATTAATAAATTCGCCATTGAAGGGATACTTCGCCACAATGTCTCAATGAGAAGGGATAAATTTTCGCTTTTAATTATTAAGCGAATTGGTTTAACAGAGCGGAGACAACGGAATGTTCGTAAATATCGAAATTGTCTTCCGAGGCCGACAAGGCCGAGGATACCGATAATTAAACAAATGAAATCGATAACGTTTATTGGGTTACGCAAATAGGCGTATTTATTGAAAAAGAAACCATCGCTGATTATTTTTAAACTTGTCGTGATACAAAAGCAATACGTGTACAGCATATTCGCAGTATCCAGAAATTTATAAAACTTTGTGTTTGGGTTCACCCAGGGATGATCTAAACACAATCATCAAGTATTTGTAATAATTAACCCGAATATCAGGTATGACACAATAGGAAGATTCATAAATTCATGGACTTTCCTCCGACATTTCCAGTTTTTCCCGATAAAAAGCAATGAGGATTTACGGATGTACTTTATTATTTTATGAAACATAATGAAATATTTATTTTTGTTATTGTAATAGTTCTCTTCATCACTATCAGAACTATCTGAATCATCGTGGTATTCCCTCGGAGTGTGTAAGAAATTCCGGTTTTTTTTTGAATAATCCCTTACACTTTTTATTGTTTCTTTCCTTTTAATAGCGAACGAATTTCAAACTAAAGACTTAGTCGAGTTCTTGTGCTCATAGGGAAGATCTTCAGTGTTCTTCTGTGAAAAAGTATCAAAATTATTCTTTGATTCCTGACTCATGTCTGAGTTTTGCATTGCACTTCTTTGTAAATCATTTTTCGTATTTGTATCCATGATCAATTTATAATCAAACTCATTAACAATCGGTGGCAGTTTATCGTCCTGTTTTATCGATGGTAAATATTGTCTTGAAGTATACCAATTTTCTCTCGGGATACTTAATACACTCGGTAAATTACTATTTACAACAGTGTCTAAGATCTTGGAGTTGCTATGTAAACTCGAAACACTCACTAGGCTATGTTTCCTAAGTTTAGTCCCTTTCGAAGAATTACTTTGGTTATCAAAATATAGACTGATGTTATTGTTATTGTTATTGTTATTATTATAATTAGTTTCCTTGAATATCTGCCTGCACAGAATGGTGTTTTTGTTATTATTAAATATAATATTTCTTTTATTCATATTCGCGTTTGGGTTTAGAAAATAGTTCGATGACTCAGATGAAGTCGCAGACTTCATTTCACTGCAATCCTCTCATACCGAGGTGTTATAATATTCGCAGTCATTTTCATCCATATTCTGTAAGTTACCGTTTTCATCATGTTCATGGCGATGGAAATTGTTTTTCCTCTTTTCATTGGGTTTACAGTAGTAATCGCAGTTATACCCATAAAAATTCGCGGTTTCAACTTCACTTGAAAAGTATTTCTCGTATTGATCATTTGTGGAATTCTTAATCACGATCGTTTGGAAGTTAATTACCTTGCAATTCCCGAGAAACTCCACAAAATGCTTCCCTCCGGATTTCTTTAATTTCTTTAAATCATACTGGCTTCCCTTATGATTTGTTATATTAATATCAACCTCCTTCTTATTAACAAACGATATCTTTTTCGATTTCTTTCATTCGAATCAACCTTCTGATATGATATACGGATCATCACCTTTTCTTTTTTTTAATGACTTTTTATATTTTTTTCATAGTTCTTCTATCGACTTTGATTTGGGACTCGAGGACTTTAAATTTCAATTATTGTCTATACACTGATACATCAGCAACTCCATAAATCTTTTCACCGCGGAATTGCTTTGTCATTGATTCCTCGCGGTCTGGAAGTTATCTATTAAATACGCCAGAAATATATTCACTCAAGTGATTTGACCGATGAGCACTAAAGTAATAAAGTAAATAATCACCTTCCAGGACTCGTTTTTATTGCTTAGGAAGTAGTTCATGTATCAGTCAGTCCAGTGATCTCCGATGATAATAATAAAAACGCACACTAAAGAATTTATAAACGTATCGAAATTGTAATGACTTCTCTCCGCTGAGTATTGAATATAACCGTTTTTGACTTTCAATGTATTGTTAAAGAAGGAAAACCCCAACAGAGCGTACATGAATCAGAATAGCAAGAAGATAAATAAAAAATCGGACATTCGGATAATCGTGCGAAGGATACTTTCTGCGATTCAGTGGAAACTTTCCCATTTTCGAAATAATTTGAAAAGGCGGAAAATGCGGAAGATTCGGAAAATATTTGCGATTGTCGTTCATGACGCTTTCGTTCAAACTTTGCTTTCACGTAAAGAGATCTCGATCAGTGATATTAAGACCACGAAGAAGTCCCAACAGTTCAACAAATCTTGAAAGAAGTCTTTAATTCCTCAGGCACATATGAGTCAAGATATTTCGACGACGAATACCGAAACAATGCCAATGTTGATCTTTTCTAAAAGTTCCTTTTCTTCGTTTGTCATCGTATATCGATCAAGTGCGATAATTATATTGTTTAATATAATACATGAATAAAACAGAGTTTCAACTATTGGTTGCTTATATATTATGAAGCAAACGAATCCAAATTTATTCCTCTTGTGGTAGGGACTTTCCTGCTTCACCCTTGAAAACATTTTTATTTTGTATATCAAATTCAGAAAAGAGTTTATTGACAAAAACCCTTCCGTATTGCGTTTCACGGTGAAACATCAATCATTTATCGCTAAATATTTCCTCCTCATTTTCCGTATTTCCGCTTCTTCCGATAGATTCGAAGTATTAACATTGTCTCTTTTAATATTAATATTCCTGAACTTACTGAACTTGCTATAATTGCTATTTTCTCTTTTATTCTCTGGTCCTGGTCAATTGATACTATTATTGTCTTTGTTCTCGTTGCTTTTGTTACTGTACGCCGCGAAATTTAAAAAGTTCGGAATGTAATTCGCCTTTTGAGCATCGTTTCAGTTGTTATAATCGATGATTTTCTTTTTATTTACTTTAGCTCATCGCTTGATGAGCTTGTAATATCGACTCTGTTTCTCCTTTTTTATTGATATTGTCACTACTCATTCCAGCATTTTACCCTTGTTGAAATTATATCATAGCACAGCAACTATCAGATTTCAAAGGAAGAAATAATTTACGATAATTCATAAAAAAAAATAACCAAAAGCGATGTAATAATTATATCCATCCATAACCATGAACATCACCTTGCTCCAACCTTCCGCGGTTGTCGTCATGAAGACGATGAATAAACTGTTGAAGAAATTGTTAAAATTCGTTCATCCGTAATTCAAATCAGGGTGATATCATTCCTTTTTCACCGAATCTTCAAATAAAAACACCACGTCATTCCTCACGATTTCCTTGCTTGATAAACAATACTCCAAATTACCGTCGCATGTATTTAAACCACCACATCAACGGTGGTTGAAGATGGGGTTTACTTCGAAAAATCCCTTTTCAGCAACTCAATTCGTTCTGCATAAATATTCAAACCGCTCTTTAAATCACGATAACCCGAAAATGCCGAAGATTGTCATAAAAAACATCAAAACCAAGAACACGGTTCCCAGGTCGAATATGCTGTTAATTCATGTTGAGATGAATCATCTCAAATTAGGAAACATCGAAATTGTTTTCAATGGACGTATTCATCTAAACGCGCGAAGCGCAAGCAAATTCGCGGATATTTTCGGTCAAAAACTAACCAAACCAGTGAGAACAACTATAAAATCCAGCCAATTCCACGGATCATGCAAGTAAGAATTAGAATTCAAAATAAACCCATACGCTATGATCTTCAATCAAAACTCAATGATGAACAATGTTGTGAATACTGTACTAGACACGGAATTCACCTTATAAAACGAGGGTATTGTTTCAAATATTCAAAACAAGCAATTCAGTATGATAATAATATTAACCGAGTTGATAAAGTACTTCGACACTACGATCACCTGGGTGTAGTAACGTAGTTTATTATCATTGGTTAGGCAGAAGAGCGCCGTCGTCGCGAAATAATTATTTTCATTACTTGAACTTTCATATTCAGTGGTTGAATTTTGTATACTCGAATTCGCTTTTGTATTTCAAGTCTCGGATAAGTTATTATCATGAATCGAAGGAACTTTCATTATTTTACTATTTGAGTTGGGGTTTAACATGATGTTATTGATATATCGAACATGCCCATTCATTTGAATTAATAATATTAATAAAATAATAAGATAAGTAAAGCCCGATACACGGGAGGAAAGAGGAGGAATAGTATAGATCGACAGTTTAATAGTTAATAACTAATGCTGAATTATATAAATAAAATAAGAAACAATAGATTAATCAAGTAGAAATATCCTATTTTGTCATACTTTTATTCAATTTATACTTTGTTATAATTCGTTCTCAGTCAGCTTAATAAAGATATCTTCTCAAGAGACTTGCGATATCGCCCAATTCGTAATAAATAATTGCTCTTTTTTCGTTTCGATTGTGTTGAATAACACCTCCGCGTCGAATTCCTCATTTGATATTTCGAAAATTAAGGTGTTTTTATATGATTCAATGAGGTTAGACCCGGGGAAAAGGTCTTTCATTCACTTGGTGTTATTTTCTTTTCGTTCTTCGATAAAGTCTTCTTCGTTGTAATCATTTTGATTTAGCATTGAATATGGGGTTCAGTTAATACATACTTTAAATCCTTTACCGTATGTTTTTTTGAGTTTGAACTGCGTGCCGAGGCATTTTAAATGCCCGTGAACGATTATTCCGATGCGATCGCTTAAAATTTCGGCTTCATCCATTAGGTGTGTCGTGAGTATCATACATTTATTTTCCTTGCAATTTGTTAAAATGTCCCAGATTTGGCGTTTATTCTCCGGGTCGAGTCCGGTTGTTGGTTCATCTAAGAAGACAATCGAAGGGTTACCTACTAAACTAATCCCTAGGGTTAATCTACGTTTCATCCCCCCGGAAAGTTCTTTCACAAGGAAGTTCTTGTATTTTTCTAATTTTATATTACTTAACGTGTTTCTAACATTGTCTTCAATGTTGTCCACTTGAACATTCTTTCAACGGGAGTAAAAATATAAGTGATCTTCAACGGACAAATCATTCCATCATAAATCAAATTGAGGACAATATCCAATTTGTTCCTGTACCTTCTCAATGTTTTCTTTTATACTATTCCCGCAAACCCAGGCGTTACCTGAGGAAGGCTCATATATCCCAGTTAATAAAGAAAAAAACGTTGTCTTACCAGCACCATTTGGTCCTAGCAATCCAAATATTTCGTTATTGTTTCAACATATTGTGAAGTTATCTCAAGATTTCTTCGGTGTTTTATCCTTTGTTTTATTGGAATTATACACCTTCGTTAAATTCTCAGTCACTAAAGGATATTTCGACCTTTCATTTTGAGTCATTTCAGTTACTTTATGAACTTCGTTTTTAATATCGTCATCGTTTATGGGATCGTTCACACTTATCGGGTTATACGAAAGAACGGAATTGTCTTCGTTTATCTCATTTGATTGCGTGTTAGAACTGAGAGAAACATCTTCATCTTTCTTAATCTTCTTCTTCACTTCGTTAGTAAAGCATTGCTTCGATTTCGATTTGAAGCAAAATCATGGGGTTTTCCTCACACCGAACTCTTGAGGGATGATTTCATATAAATAAATTCCTAAAAATAAAGAAAACCCATCCCATGATGAACAGCACGATGTAGCAGTAAAGTAACTCACCGGTGAGGAGGTTTATATCTTTCATGCACTGGGTGTACGCACAACTCGAAGTCATATAGTAAAAAATACGACATAGAGAAAACGTTGGGTATAGTAGTCACCAACCGGGGTACCGCTCCGGTAAATCATAAATGGAAAAATTCAAACTCACCGCGATTATCGTTGTCCATAACGATACCATGTACCCGATTATCGTAGCGCTTCTCGCGTGAGAAATAAACGACTGGAAGAAGAAAGAGAGTCCAACCTGGCAAAAGCCCCATTCAACAAATACTAAGAGTAGTCAAACGAAATGCGTTTGAGTAAACAGTGATAAATTAAGAACAAACGCGCCGACGATCCAAAAGATAATGATAGTAACGGTGTAAAGTGAATAGTTAAACATGAGGTTCGATAGCCAGTAGAATCGCATTTTCAACCCGTTGATTTTCATGATCTCAATCAACTTATTTTCCTTCTCTAATACAATCGCATACATGAACAACGGGAGTAATCACGACACAGCCATTGGGTAGAATGTACTCCCCGCCATATTAATAACACGTTGAATATTTTCTTCATTATCGTCTAGTTTAATCGGCATTCATTGTACACCGCTTATTAAAGTCTCATTCGGGAATAATTTTTTAATATACGCTTTATTAAACAAATCTGTACTCCATAGCATACCATTGATAACATTTGATCAATTGGTATAGTTCTTTGTTTGGTCATTAAACAATCAAAACTGTGTTACACCGTTCGTGCGGTGATAAAAAGGGATTCGATTGTCGTTTATTTGAAGTTTATATGAAAACTCTTTTTCATTGATCGCGTTGATCGTAATTGCACCGTCCGGGAGGATATTCAATAAAGACGGTTTGATTAATTCATTGTAATCGTACTTGTTGAACTCTTCTCAACGGTTAAAAAGGAATTTGTTCACTGAGGTTTCATTGTCGTATTTTCGTATTGAAGATCACTCTTGGAAGTACGGTGACATTTTATTCAAATCAGGGCAATATTGTTGAATGATATTTGACTTACTTGTTCAAATCCCGGACGTCTCCTTATCTAAACCGCCGGTGTTCATACCGAAGAATTCGCGGCTTTTGGTATCATTTGCTGTTGATGCGAATTCGTAAAGATACCATTCATCACATGAGTTTACTTTTATGATTTGATCAGCGTATTTTAGTTTGGAATATATCGGGATGTTGAATAATATCGGAACACTGAGCTTGATCCCGAATTGTGTTTTGGTAATTTGGGTTTCTACGATGACTTTGACGAGAAATATGAAAAGAAGGCAGAGCAAAGGCGTAATTATTTGGCAAATTAAAGTTCCTTTTTGACGCATAATTCAGGAAATGTTTTTCCGGAGTAAAGCGTTGAGTTGGTTCGGCATTTTATATTTGATATAATTTTGTTTCAAATATTAATAATAGTTTTTATCATTTAAATGGTGATGAAAGGAGATTTGGGAGGGTGGATTGGAATATGAAAGGGGATTTGTTGATTTAAATGCAAATATTAATTTGTTGTTTATGAAGGAGGAATGGGATTTGGTTTGGATTGTTGGTTTATGTTAATGATATAATTGGAGAAAAGGTGTCCGAATTTATGGGTTTGTAGAGTTATTTATTATTGGATATTTTTATTTGTTTATGTCTATGTGGTTTACACAGTGTTTATATTGTAATTGTTTAATATTATCGGTTATGATACTTGAGGTTATCGGTATATCAAGTTTAAAAAAAATAAAAATACAATTGAGGATTGGGGATTGGGGATTGGGGATTGGGGATTGGGCCCAATCCCCAATCCCCAATCCCC
>JAWNBB010004865.1:0-12715 GCA_036325645.1 Balantidium ctenopharyngodoni
GGGGATTGGGGATTGGGGATTGGGCCCAATCCCCAATATGTAATAATCGGAGTTATTCAACAAATATAAAAAACAGTAAACATAATTGATATTTGACATTATTATATTAAGTAAAATTATTTTCTTCCAAGTGCACATTTTTCATAAACATTTTCTTCGTTAAAAACAAATCGATCTTGATACTCCTTCTCCCCCGAATCTCCTATTTTCCAAGTATTAAATTTCCTTTCCTTTTTTGCACTGAATCAATTTGGTTTGGTATTTCATTTTAACATTACTAGTAATCATACCATTTAATTTTAGTTTCGAAGGATCGTACGTTTATCTTAAACATTGCTTGTACTATCACATCATAATCCATATTAACATATCGAATAAAATTCTCTCAGTATCGTATTGTTTCACGGGTTGCGATACCCTTTTTTGCATCTAACCATCGTCGTTCTTTAAATCCATAAATTAAAATATTCATTATTCAATATTCTAAATTATCCTTGTCATCGCACATTTATCAATATTTTTTTATACCTCATCAAGTACTCCCGGCTAAAATCCCAATAACCTTATATTATTATTTTCTTATTTAATTGTCAAAATCAAACCAAACTCATAACCAAACAAATTATACTCACAAATATACAAGTTACTAAACATATATACTTGCTATTGCTATCCCTGTAATCCTCATTGACGTAAAACGAAGTGTCGGAGAAAAATGAAATAGTGTTCATTTTATAATTAAATCACGTACCGTATTTATAATAAAATCTCGAATTTCACACCCATTTATTATCACCGGACTTATCATTCACAATGATAAAAGAACAAATTCCAACAGGGTTTTCGAATCAAATGTCACTGGTAAGAACTAACTCGATACCATTTACTGTGATAATTATCTCTGGGAAGGTGTCTCATAAAGCGCATTTGCAGGTAAACTTTTTGAAGTGTGGATAGTTGTCGTATTGGCAGACTTGGCTTCAGAGGTAATTGTGAAATACTTTCTCCTCCAGGAAGTCTAAATATGAATCCGGCGCCTGGATTTGATTTGAGTTACCGTGGAAGTAAATTGCAGATGGTTTATCAGTAAAATATTTGCTGCTGACGGCGGTACCGCCGTAATATTTAATATAAGAATAACTGAACTCGCAACTCCATTGCGGCGATGATAACACAGTGCAGCTTTCATGATACGGGTGAACAAGGCGATACTGCTTAGGTACTCATCCTAAAGTGAGGTTCATTTGATTTTTATTCAATGATGTAATACTAAACGATAATTCTTTTATTCACTTCTCTTTATATCAAAGATGCACAAACGAAAATGATTCGTCCTCGAATTCGTGAGCAAGGGATATCGAGTCGGTATATTCAAAGCTTCTGGAAGTTACGAAATACAATTTAAATCCTTTTATTATTCTATCGCTATCCTTTCACGCGATTGATAAGTTGTATCACCCAGCCTCCACCGGCTGCGTAGCAGCCATTTGAATATTTTCATTTTTAATAAACTCTCCCTTTTCCTCGAAGTCATCAGTATATCTCCTTGTGATGATATTTCACGTATTTTCAAAATTAAATCCCACTGGAACTGAAACTGGAACAGTGTTCACATCAAAAAAAAAATCAATGAATCAATTACCAAAGTGTTCGGTTATTTTGAATATCATTTCTACTTTATCTTCCTTTACATCTTCATCTTCGGTTAATGGATACTCCAGGGCATTACCTCAGAGAATCGCCAAAAACAACAATTTCATTTATTCAAATATAGATAAAGACTTATTATATTTCATATAATTAATATAACATAATTATCATCGCAATGGACAGTGCCAAAACTTCAACGGGACAAGAAAAATTATTATTCGCGACGTTCAACCAGGATAATACCTGAATCGCAATCAGCACTGAAAAAGGGTTTCAAATATTTAATTCCTACCCTTTCAGAGACTCTTTTAAACGCAACTTAGATGGGGGTATCAGCATAATAGAAATGCTTAATCGCTGCCAGATTGTCGCGCTTGTCGGTCTGGGGAAAAACCCGAAATTCGCGCCAAATAAAGTAATTTTATGGGATGATGCTCAATCGAAGATATTTAAAGAACTGCGTTTTACAACGTATGTTAAGAATATCAAATTGAAACGGGATAAAATTTTCGTGATTTGCCAATTGAAGATCTACGTGTTTAATTTCAATCAATTTGAAAATATCGACGAGCTTGACACTTACGAAAATCAGAAAGGGTTGATTGGAATATCGAAAGATAACAGCAATATCATTGCGTACCCTGACGCGATGAAAGGGTATCTCAAGGTAAAAAACTACGACAAGTCAACGCTGTTATCTTTCAAAGTACATGAAAACGATATTAATTGCATATCAATGAGTAATGATGGTACGATAATTGCAACAGCGTCGACGAAAGGAACGATTATAAGGGTGTTTAAAAGTAGTGATGGAACGTGTGTTCAGGAGCTGAGGAGGGGGTCGGAAGCGGCGGAAATATATTCAATTGCGTTTGATAATGACAATAAATACATTGCTTGCTCGAGTGATAGAAGTACGATTCATATTTTCAATTGAAAGACTGATATTAACACCTCAGAGGGAGAACGCCCACAAAATCAAAAAAGTTTTTTGGGGAAAATAACCAATTTCCTGGGCGTGCAAAATGAATATCTCAACTCGGAATGGTCTTTCGCGCAGTTTCGAATACCAGACGAGAAATCGATTTGCTCATTTGGACCTGATAACACTATTATTGCGATTAGTTATTGTGGGAAATATTATCAAGCGTCATTTGATCCGAAGGTTGGAGGGGAGTGTGTGAAAATCCAGGAGCAAGAAATGTGAGGGAAGGAATAAATAAATAAACAAACAGTTTGAACAGTTATTCTGGTATAAAGCAGTTGATATTATGTTGTTGAGTTTTATTATGAATTAAATAAATTAAGTGTTATATGTATATTGCTAAGGTATTTCCTTGTTTTAATTGTCGTAGCTAATTAAGATATCAAAGTTCATCGATAGTCGAGATAATATCATCTTAATTCTATTCCCTGTCGCTGTTTTCTCATGTTTTACTTCTTGTTGAATTCCTGTATTCATGAATATTGCATAATATCACGCTTTATAACATAGCATAATCACTCTTTCCCCTTTTAATCCACTCACCTCAAGATCTGAACTCAAAATCCAAAGTTAACTTAATGAATCACCATCAAATGAATCACGTTTTATTATTTAAATCCCTTAATCCCAAAACCCACCAATCAAATACCATTTCTCATCATCAACCATCTATTAAATATATTTCATTTTCTAATTGAAACACAAATGAATAACGCTTAATATTAAAACATTATCACTAAATGTTTTATCAACGTTTCATTCAGGAATTACCTTAATAACAATTGATTAAATCTTTATATTTAATATAAAAATATTCAAAATCCGAATAGTCTTCATTCAAGTTCAGTTGGAAATTGTTGCGATAATCTCAATGAATCTTCTTCAACGATGTCTCGAAATGTCGAATAAATCGAGTATTATGATACCTCCACCCCTAGAAGTGATTATTATGATATTACTTTAAGGTGTTTTAAAGAATACAAATAATAATATTAATTGTTTAAAATCTAATGTCACATAATTCCAACTCGAAAAGCAGGATTGATAATGAACGCGACAACGAAATGAACGCTCTTATCGAAGAAAAGAATCGCTGAGCTTCTGAAGGCAAGTACATTGAAGCCGGAGAAATAAAAAGAAAAATCGAAATTTTGAAGAAAACGAGTCGCTCGATATCCAACCAAAATCTTTTCGAAACCCAGCAGAAAGAAGCTGAGGATTGAGAAAATGCTTTTAAGAATGACTTGAAAAATCTTACCGAGACATGGGATAGAAAAATAAATGAATTCGTTGACAATGGTAAAGCCGCGGAAGAGGAACTTACCAATGAACACACGGCAAAACTGCAGAATTGAATTAATGATTTAACCAATAATTACCCAACGATAAAGTTTTCGAAAGAGTACTTGGAAGGACGAGCGATAGAAGCAAATTTCGCGAAGAAGGAACAATACTCAGAAGCGAACTATTATAAAATCAAATGTGATAAATTGGAACAACAGGAAATAGAGAAGTACACAAAGGACCGGAACTTGAAGATTCAAACTAAGGCGGAAAACCTGGGAATAAAACAGCAAAATGAGAAAAAAGTGCTTCGGGAACGATTAGACAGGCAGTTCGAGCTATTACAAGTGAATAAAAATAAAGAGGTGAAGACCTGAGTCACGAAGTATAAAAATAAAAAAATCGATTGAGATAAGATTCATCGTCAAGAGCTCTATTTATCAGGAAATGAAAATAAAAAGAGATCGAAAGCAACGACTGAAAAAATTGCGAATTTATTAAAATCACAAAGTGAGTTGAGAATGAAAACTGGAAATTTAGGTGGGTATAATAGTAAATCCAACATTTCTACTACATATAATCTCCAAGAAAACGCAAGGAATTCGGGCGGTGAAGACCATGATCAAAGCAATAGAATGGACCGATACAATGAAACAAATAAAATACAGGGAAATACGTATGATGAAAATGAAAGCGAAAGGAAGGAAGAAGGCCTTGAATCGCAGAATAATTATGAAGAAGATAATGTTAATAATATGGATGATTCCGAGAAATATAACAATAACCAAAGTGAAAGGGGGGAAATCCTAGAAAAAGAAGAAAACCACTACAATAATAACAACGCCGGAGATGAGGATGAGGGTGACGATGAGGAAGATGATGAAGAAGATGATGAAAACCAAGAGCAAGATAATGGAGATGATAGTTAGGAGAGGAATGAGATATTTAAGAGTTTAAATAAAAAGGTTGTTTTTATCGTTAGGAACAATTATTAAAATAAGAGATAAATTTTTTCTTTTTAATTAGAAGTTTATTACGTGTTGTCGTTATGTTGAAATAAGGACGACTTTTTATGGGAGTCTGTTACAATTTGGAATTTGGAATTCGGATCATGACATACCATTCTTTCGTTGTGTTAGATTGTGAGTCTTTTTTTACTCGAAGGTGATATATGCTTACACCCGGTGCCCTTTCCCAGACATGATATTAGACTTCAATATATTGAATTATTTATTCTTGTGTTTTTAAAGTTTATGTTTATGTTTATGTCAATAATAAAACTGATTATTTCATATTTATTATTCGAATTGATCAAGGTGCAATCGTTTCAAAGGATGATCTATGTCCTCAGATATCATGAATAATAAAAGAACGACATAATAAAAATAATATCATTTAACAAACGGTAAAACCTTTCATCACAAGGACCAATGCCAAAGACATCAATGGTTTCTTCCGAAAAAGAGATTATGAGATTCCTCACTGACAAGACGCCAATACTTGAAGAAACAATAATTTAATTCAATTCAATAATTGACTTCATTTCGCGTTTGGAATTTAATAATTCAGAAATATGATTTCACTACACATCAAAACTCATTCTCAAAAACAAGAAAGATTTCATTAAATCTTATGAGATCTTCGAGGAATCTCCATCATTCCTGCAATAATAATAGTATTAAATCAATGAGTATCTCCAGTAATAAAAACAATCTTTCCTAAATCTCTCCATAAATATCAATTTGGAGGATAATAAGAATTAAGTACGCCAAAGGCGAAAACAAGGGGAGTTTACAACTCACAGCAAAACGGTGAAATTGAATTCTATTACGAGATATGAGAAAAGCATTCGATACGGGCAATAGTAAAATGTTAGAAGTTATCGTGAGGGAAACAATACCAAAAGTAAGTTTCAAATCTCTGCTATTAAAGGTAATTCAACAATAAGAATGGATAAACTTATCTGTTGAAGGAGAAATAATATTCACTACCAGGGTACTTCAAGTGTAAGGTTTCAGTTCGCAATGATTTATAATTTATATAAATACAATACTCACACGTGTTGAACGTATACCAAACATCCACACAAAAGCTACATTGATTATTAGCCTTTCAGGGACAAGACTTCCAAACAATCAAAACAACCTACGACATTATCAAATACAAATAACAGAGCTTGAAATAGAACTTTCATGTTTAGTAACAAACGTGAAATCATCACTGACAACATATCAGAAACAATTGTCAATGCAGAAGATAATAAGCAAATAACTACCAAAGAAATCCCAAAACATCTGGGCCAAGACATAGATCAAAAGAGATTGGTACAGCGTGTGTGACAAGTACAAACATGGGAAAGATAAATAATATCATGTTTATGTTTATGTTTATGTGAATAATCATATTAAGATCATATCAGAATCATCCCACTCTCTTACTAGAGAACGATAATTTAACTTTTCAACAACAACAACAATATATATGAGAAGCATATTCAACCGCCTGATCACTATAATTGCCATTACAAATAACCTTCAACCGCAATGGATAACATTAGAAAAACATGTTTTAGCTACTCATAATAAACACTATGTCTAAGGAAGTTTCGAACTTTTTAAATTGTTCTTATACCAAAAGAATCAAAGACTTGATTACAACTACCAAACAAACAAAAGTGAAATACATTGAAATCAAAGGCGATGTGTTCGAATCAGTTCTAGAAATAGTTGAATACAAAATCAACAATACAATTTATTATCAGTTAATGGTTCATGAGAGAAAGAAACCACGGACTAAGCCCAAAGTTAGCAATAATAAAAATAAAACAAACACTATTAATAACTCCTTTCGACAAGAACAACAGGAAATAACAACAATTATCCGAAAACAGGAATAAGTATAATAAATAAAATCAACACAATTAGATAAATTATTAAAACAACGAATGATCGAAATCGGTTGGTTTGGGTTAAATAACTCAGTGATTTACAAATAAAAAGCATCGATGATGTGACTTAGAACATTTAAAAGCATATAGATTAAGAGTGATTGTTTCCTGTATTTTGCGATATTTTAAAACCTTCTGTTAAATCTAGGTTTGTTTCTTGTTCAATAATTATTATTGGGTAGTTCGTTATTTTCCTGTTTATTATTTCTATTATTTTCGATTTTTTTAGAGCTTTGGTCTGGTATACTTTTGAGTGCTTGTCCATGTTTGTATCCGCCTGGTTGAGGTTCCCAAATATCCGTGTTCATATTCCTTCAGGAATAACTTCTATATGGTATTGCATTGTCGGTTATCAGAATATTGATGGGATAGTTTTCTCTTCTTCCAATTTCGTGTTGCTTTTTATTTGAACTTTTATTGCTCTTGCTTCTTTGTCTTGCATTATTTTGTATGTTTACAAGTTTATTATGTTGTTTATTAGTATTGCTACTCCTTTCCTTTTAATGGGGTTATTTGATCTGTTTATTTTATATCTATTAATGTAGAATTTGTCCTCGTTTGATAGCAAGGTTTCTTGCAGAAAGCTGTGTGATGTCATGTATTGCATTTTTTCAATTAAGTAATTTCTTTTTGTTACGTCTTTAATTGTATTGCAGTTCCATACCATTATATTTATGTTAGTCTGATTTCTTGTTTTTGTATTCGTGTTTGTATTGATTTTGTTAATATTTTTTTATTATGTTATTTGTTACTTGGTTTTCATATCGCATTTTGATGTCGTCCTTGTGTTTGTTTATCATCTTGGAAAGTATTATTTTGATATTTATTAATTTCGTTATTTAAATGTTTATTGTTTTATGGTCATTAAGTAGCTCGCAATTGGTTATATTAGGTACATTTTGTTTTAATAGGACATTATAAGGTGCGTCTATGTCGCGGTTTATGTATTGTCCTTGGTGCACTATCATATGTGTTGTATATTTGGTTTATCCTTGAGTTTCATATTTAATTGCTTACCATCTATTTCCTCTATATCAGTCGTCTGATAGATACATTTTTATTTATATCGTATTTCTTTACTATGTAATATATTTCATGATATCCGATGAACATGGTTGAGTTTGCGATTTTATCTATCCAATCTTGTTTATTTTTTTATTCTAGTGCTCTATTATTTCTTGGTTTTCTTCTTCTTTTGGGGTTTCTTTAATGATTTCTCATAGTAGTTCTCTCATTTCGTTTTTTAAATTTCCATCTATTCCATTTGCTATTCATATTATTTCAAACACTCAGCTCCCCTTACTGTACATTTCGTTTCATTGAAGTTGTTTATATTTTCATCTTCTATTTGTTCTATTTTGCTTATTCTCTCGTGCTCCTCGTTGTTTTCGTCTTTATTGCTTCCGGTGGAAATTTCATTATTAGGGCAGTTTTAATTATTTTTGTTTCCTCTTTTTTTTAGTTTTGCATGTTGACACAATAGTTGTAGGTTATTATTTCGTCGTTGTATTTATTCTTTATATATTCGCTCTGATCTCACCCCTTGTTACATGTTTTTGGTCTTCTATATCAAATTTTGTTGTTTTATGGCATTTATTTTCGATTCTGTCAAGATCGGTTGATTTAGGGTTACAGTCTTTGCATTTTATGATGTTTCATATTGGTGCTGTGTTTTTTTGCTTGTCTGGTTGATAATGATTGTTTTGGTAGTTTGTATGAATGTTTTGTGTTGAATATTCAAATTGTGACATTTTTTAATTATTATAAAACTATTATATCTATCTTCAAAGATGTAGAACGATAACAGTGAAAAGTACTCTCTCTTGTTGACAATCTAATTGAACTAATTGTAAATCAAGGTAAATGCCAAAACCTTCCATTTATTTTTATATTTCGAAATGCATTTGCTATTTCATATGATTCCCATTTAAGAAAGGAAGTTAATGAAGAAGAACACCTGAAATAAAGTAATCATTATTATTATGTTTGTTTCATATATTAAATATTAATAATTTCATAATTAATGTGGATATCCTATTTTCCCCCCAATTGAACTCGCATGACTATCCAACAATTATTTATCCGTTTTTTTCTCCTCCAAATCGCACTTTTTTAAAAACCAAACTCTTCCAATGTTGATTGCTTGTTTATTTGTTGGAATTATTCATATGGTGGCCTACCAGGTTTATTTATAGTAGAACTTGTTTTCTCGGCACTCTTTTTTTAGTGTTAATGTCTCAATAGCATGTTCAATAACCTTCCAATAATTATTTGTGCCGTTTACTATCTTTTCTTTGACCGTCTCTGGTTTCTCTTTAACATATTTAGTGATCCGAATTTTATTTATGCTTATGTTTTTTACACCTTTCACCGTGCCTACTTTTAAAACATAAACATTTTCTAAAATTCCTTCCTTTATCCTTATTTAACCCTTCTCACTACCTAACAAAAAAGCAAATCAATCAAAACAACTCCTCATAAATATCGAACCATTAATGATTTATTAAGTAATAATATCAAATATTAAACATTCCTCTACCCATTATTATTAATTAAATACTTATTATATATTAACCCAACGTAATATCCAGTGATTTCTCTGTTCTGTAATAATCAAAGCTGAGAGCTATGATCGATCAACCCGAGTGAAGAAAAGGTCAGTTATAGTATGAAACAAACAACCTTGAAAATAAGGGAAGATAAATATTGATCTTAATTATTTTATTAGAATCAAGAGAAGTATAGTCGACAACTTTCTCTCCACTCCTTTGGCTTTTATTTCATCGAGAACTGTTTTCTTTTCTTCTTGAGTCAACCGATTGAACAACTTCTCCAGTACATAATTTCCATATTTATTATCAAGCATTTTCCCGAGGTTATCATTGCGAAGAATATCATCGAGGATGAACTTAACAACACCTTCCCACGAATATCTAAGACACTTTTCAACCACGATTGAAGAGAATTTTTCTAGGGATAAGGGTAAATAGTTATCAACAATTACGGCTACAATGTTGTCACATCAACTTATATCAGATGAATTTAATAGGGCTTGAACGACATAGTTTGCGTAAGGATCTTTGATAAACTTCAAAGAGTTGTTTGATGATATAATCTGTATTACCCGTTGCTTTATTATATGGTTGGTATTATTTATCAATTTAGTTAATACACAGACCCCGAAAGGATTGGCGATTAGCATTGGAAATAGTTTCATAAGGGCTTCATTGATATCACTCCGTTCATCGTCATTAGTACAAGAAATGAATTTTTGAATAACATGGGAACCATAGGCATTTGTGGAGAATTTGTGGATTTCGGATATTAGGCATTGACTGAGAAAATTCCTCTCTTGTAATGTTGTAATCATTTGTATTCAGCTTTGTATGGGGTGTGTACCGTATTTGTGGCAGGCAATTTCAGTGAATCGCTCTTTGATGGTGCATAAGATAAAGAATATTTGATATTCATTGCAAAATTGAACAAGGCAACGAATAAAGTAATTTCCATACATATCAATGAAAATATCGCTGAGATACAGAGAGAGTTTTATTCAGAGTAAATCTATTTCCTTTGTTTGTATTTTTCGGAGAAGGAATTGAACTTCAATGGAACCTTTATGGGTGGTAAGATGGGCATATAATTTCTTCTTGGACATGACGAGGAGATTTTGAATATTCGTTAACGGAAGATTTCAATACGACCCCTTTGAAGACATGGGATATGCTAAAAATCGTTCGTCATTTGATTGAATATTGGAATGTTGTTCTATTATGTTTGATAAAGGTTGTTCACACGGTACTTTATTAAATGCCGAATTCGTGATCGAATACTCTGTAGTTCTCATACATCGCCCCAGACTTACATTTGAGTTAAATGTTGGGGAAGAGTATCAATAACGACACGGGTTTATAAAGTGGATTACATTATGTTGGCTTTGAAATTGAGGGTGAATTTCTGTCAAACTTCTTCTATTATTATCTACAGTTAATTGACTTTTGTTGTTACTTTTAACACCTTTTCCATTTGATTTTACCCCTCAACATTTAAGCTTCTTTCAATACCCATTTTCATGATTGCTATCAGTTTTCATTTGTTTTATTGTATGGCCTCTTGAGTTTAGTTTGCTCAGTCTTTGTTTAGAATTTTTGGAGACCTTAATCACGTTATCCTTCTCAAATTTAATCTTACTTTGATTAATAATCATCATGTATCTTTCATTATAAAGGCTTCTTCTCCCGTTGATTTCATCCTCAATCTCCTCTCATTCACCATTCTCAATGTGGTTTAAATTCAATCCAAACCAATTTTGATCATATTGAACAGTTCATTCCTGACACAATTCGAATGATTTTCTCTGAAACACTTGATTCATTTCATTGTCAAATAAGCAATTTCCATTTGAAATTTTATCATAATTCGAGTTAAAAATTGTTAATGAATCATCTTTCCCTGTTCCTGGTCTCTTCCCCTTCAAGTGATTATTAACAAAATGAGAATTTGTATCGAAAGTGTAGATATTATTAGTTTCTTTGCTTTGATCATAGTCATATATATCACCCACAATATCGGCTGTATTTCAACTTTTGTTTACTTCTTCAATAAGGAATGAGGGAAGAAATTCCTTCATCGGATTAATATTCTTGGTCAAAGTTTGAGAATTACAAATTTGCATCTAATAACGTTGACTGTTTATTTATATATGTTAACGCAAAAGATATATGATTAAGTGATTAACCAAGTTATTGTTTTTATTATATAATTTAAGGGATTTAACGATGATTACGCAGCTAGTAAGGTTATAAAGAGGAATTATTATTAAATCTTCATGAAAAACCTAATATTTGCGTATGATTTCTTAGGATTTATTTCACTGACTAATTAATACTAGTACATAATAATATATGAAGGGAAAAAATCAAAAAAAGGAGTTATGCTGTATTAGAATTTTTGGAAGAGCAAAGGGACCGAAAGGAAGATGAAAGGATGATTTGTAAAGGACTGATTCTTGAATTTTATTATAATAATAGATTATTGTATTATTTGTTTAGTAGAACTGTTATAGTCTTCACAACCGAGCGATGCCTTAACAGGGATTTTGTCATTGAGCTTTATAAGTTTTGGAATTAAATACAATAGTATTATAATTCCCAATGTCTAATACTGCTCAACCTGTGTTTTAGACATAGGCAAGAGTTTTGATGGAATTCCGAAAGTAAAACATTTCTGAGATTATCAAATTAAAGTTTGGGGTTGCAATTTTAATAAAAAGAAAATCAGTAATTAATGAGAAACTCGTAATTAAGGAAAGAGAATATAATAAATGTTTGAAAAAACAAATCCGGATTTTTAAAAGATTGATATTCAATATCTGAATTGCAAAGATGTTATGATATAAATAATTGAGGGGTAAATATAAAAGATTTATTCATTTGCTATCAAATAAAATGTCGTGATAAATTTACAAGATAACAGTTGATTGTTTAACGAAGGAGGACAGATGGCTTACATGTAGTTCAGACACATTATTTGGAATTGATGTGGAAAGGATATAATATACTAAAAAAAGATGAGTCTGGATAGGAATTAGAACAATTTAATAGTACATAAAATAAATAAAAATGTTAATCATACGTGTTATTATTAATATAATCATAAATCAGTATTATTACTATTTGTTATTGTATTAATTGATAACAAACAGGAATGGGGATTGGGCCCAATCCCCATGTCTCCCCATGTTTCAATAGTAAATAAAATATCAACATGAACAATAAAAAGAATAATCAGTAATAACTTTTAAAAAAAAAAAATTGTAAATATAATCGAAAATAAACTAATCTTAACTA
>JAWNBB010004892.1:0-14702 GCA_036325645.1 Balantidium ctenopharyngodoni
GTATATTTATTTAAGAGTAACCAATATCATCATTTCTTTATTGGCATAAACGAACCTAATATACTGCTTAATACTTCAAATGATCCATATCATGAGCTTTTCCAACGGACAAAAATATAAGCGAGAGAAACAGACAAAAAGAAACTCAATAACAACAATATGTATAAACTCTGTAATTCACAATATCAATATAATTTTTAATTCCATAATAGTCATGTCTTCTGCCAGATTACCTCGATTTCATCATGTCTCCTACAGAAAGTATTTCGATTTCTTCTTGTCGTAATGCAAATGTTTTAACCGAGATAAGTTTGAATAAGATAAGATAGTTTGTTATAGTTTCTCTTCTTCTGAACGATATTGCTTTAGATAATTTTAACATTTGATTAAGTATGAAGTTGGATATTGAATGTATCTGAAGAGAATGCTTCTCAATAGAAAAGAATAAGCCAAAGTTCATTGTCTATCCATACACGATAGCATTCTCGTTTACTCGTCCACACAAATCCTTGAGCATAAATAGATGTAAGTAAAAGATATGCTGTAACTCTTTTTTATTCTCTCATAAGACTTTAGTGGCAATTTAAGATTAAAAATGCTATAACGATCATTGGAGTTCCATTGTTGCAATGTATATGCAGAGAGGAGCTTCACCGAAATAGTCCATTTCTTCAAGAAGATTCACCGTTTGATATAAAAATGGCCTTGAGTTTTCCGAAATCAGCCACCTCTCTTCCCTGCTTTTTGTTTTTTGATAATCTTTCTTAGAGTATTGTCATTTTATGAGAAATTAAACATGTCGTTGGAAAGAGTTGCTCCTTGTTTTCTGGATTAGAACCATTTTATGGTAGGGAATTGTAATTTAATTTGGTTTGAGCTTTTTCATTTAAAGCATTATTTTTAGGGTATTTCTCTTCGTTTTATCGACTTGTTTTTCTTTCTGTAGAACTGTTTGTTTTTTGGAGAAATCCGAAATCAATTGGCATGAAATAACCAAAAAGATAGTTTTTTTCAAATGGCTCGTTGTATTTAATTATGCTTTAATGAGATGACGTCAATTATCTTCTTGAATTTCTTTGAGGATATAGTTAAGGGTTCCCTTTATTTGTAAATATTCTTTTAATTATTAAACTAATTTAACACTGTCCACCAAACATTATTTATTTGTGAACTTCCTCTTTAGATTTCCTCCGAATTCCCAATTATCAATTAGCCAAATAAATCATTTACAATTAGTGTTTAGGATGTTTTACAACAACTATCTAGCACAGCAGCGATTGTGCTTTATTGCAAGTAAATATAATCCAATAATCAGTAACTACTCCTTGATTGATAAACGTTTCAAATAAAAAACCATAACAATAAAGATTAATAATTATTAAAGATACCCAATAATATATTTATCAAACCCAAATTTTGTCATCATTCATAAATTGTCTTGACACACGAAATTACTGTGATTTATCCACAGAAAAAATCTTACAAAGTTCACTATATTTATAGTTTGTATCATTATTTTTATCGGAATTCACAAATGAAAAATAGCATCACCACCCTTGAATATAATTAAGCACATTGTTAACTCCAACCACATAATCCAAGTATTTTGTTTGTTTGAAAATGTATTTTTTAACTTCGTATTTCAATTTCTTCCTGAGCATATTTTTAATCAGTGATAAATCTCTTTTAAAAAGCTTTGATTCAAATGGAGAGGGAATACCTCTCATATTGTGATCTTTGGAAAAACTAAAACCCTTTTTTTCCATGCGCTTGACTAACTCAAGAGGAAGTGTCTTAGTATACAATTGCAAATTTCCTTTATTTAAATAAAATAATCCACTATCTTTTCTTATTTGTTGACATATCATTTTGTATCAGTTATCATCCTGGCGGTGATTAGGTATCAAAAGTAGGCGAACTTCTCCTAAAACGTTACTATATAAACTAATTCAACATATATTATAAGTATCGATTGAAATAATGTTTTCATAGTAAATAGTTATAACTTGTTCGTCTGATACATTCAATGGTGTTGTTTCCCAATATTCAAGGAGATACCTTTTGACACGGTCCCGGAGTGTGATTTTAAGGGAGACTCATCGACTTGGGGAAATGACTCGAGAAAAGGTTTTAATAAGGATATTAATTTCCTTTTTTTGGTCAAACCCACGAGGAAAGATATGGAGAGCGTAGTATGCCATTAATTGAATTTTGATTCTTTTATTTTCAAAAATTGTGTTTTTAAAAATGTGATTTTCCTTTTTCTTGATAGAGTTACTATTCTGAATGTTAGAAAATTTTTGATCTTGTGAGAGAATATTTTGGTCTTGAAGGTAAGCGATTAAAATATCTTTTGGCGCTCTGAATAAGGAAATTGTGGCGTGGTCGCATATAATTAATTCGCTGTTTTCGTTTGCATTTGTTGGATTTGTGAGTCTGTGTACTATGAATCTTTTCATTTTAAGTTTTAATGATGCTTAATGCTATATTTATTATGGGAATGCAATAAACTAGTAATTAATACTAAAGTAAAATTACTATTAAAAGAATAAAAAATATGAAAAATATTTATATATTTTTAATTGTATCTAGAAGGATATGCTGACCGACAATATAAATGGTATTAAACGAAACCTATTGTTTATCTTGTTCAATGGGGAATATTTCTTTTACCAATTCAATGAGCATAATTTTCCCACTTTAATGAAAAATATGAATATTTCTTTTCCCATTATAATCAGGAATATTTGAATTAGGTATTAAATTAGGATTAAATATTATTGGAGTTCAATAGTAATTAAATGTTGTTGTTCAATAAGAATTATTCGATTTTGCGGTTCTAAAAGGAATATTAC
This sequence comes from Balantidium ctenopharyngodoni, assembly GCA_036325645.1. Classification (NCBI taxonomy): domain Eukaryota; phylum Ciliophora; class Litostomatea; order Vestibuliferida; family Balantidiidae; genus Balantidium; species Balantidium ctenopharyngodoni. The sequence goes on from JAWNBB010004892.1 coordinate 2,856, forward strand.
CATTTGTTTTCAATCAGGAATATTTCATTTTGTAGTTCAGTCACGATTATTCATTTTGAATTTATATCAGGTGTCTTTCATATTGAAGTTCAATCCGGATTAATTATTTTTGTAGTTCAATAAGGAATTCTTATTTTGTATCTCAATAAGGAATATTTATTCGTGTATCTCATATTTATTTTTGTATCTCCTCTTAACCAAATAAGTCAAGATATTCTCTGGTAATAATTAAAATGCGTGTTTAAACAAAGCATATTTACTACTACCGTTGTATATTCTTTTGTATCTATTACTTAGATAAAGAAAAGAGAAATTACTTGTCAATGAATAATTAACTATTTTAAGAATTATGTGTCCAATTGCTTATTGAGTATGTAAGCAATTCAAAGGATAACTTTTAATATTATTAAAAACACTCATTTTGTTTTCTTTTGACAGCTTTTCTGCTTTTTTCAAAAAAATGGCTCTTTTCATTATTTACCACTTTCCTTTCAGATGGTGGTACATATCATCAAAAAAATAGGAAGAAAAAACGAAGAAACAATACTGGCTATATTTTCGTTACTTGGAATAATATTGTTGGAACGTGAAATAGAGTGAGAAAGAAAAAGTAGAATTACATATGAACTAGCCACTGGAAAATAAGTTTTTTGTTTAATTTGTTTTCCGTTGATTTCGTGTCCTTTTTATTATATCTTATACATCTTCTGTTAAGGAATTGGATAATGCAGAAGGAGATTGCCGATATGTCGCTAATAAAAGAAAAAATGCAAAATTGACATTGGAGAAACACAGGAGAAGGATCTCGAGCATTCCAAAAGAAAAAAACCCTTCAAGTAATTCTTGAAAATTTTGTTGTCACTTTGATGGTACTTGATCAGAATGGGAATGCAATTCGGGAACATGAAGAGTTAAAGCCGATACGTAATTGGAATTAGAGGTACAACTATGATAATTCAGAAGTAAAACTAATAAATTTGTCGAAGAAACATAGCTTTCTCAAACAAACATAATGATGAACGGAACAATTTCCTTTCATAATTATGATACACTAAATTCACCAAAATAACATTCATTCTCTTTGAGATTCTTCACCTTTGTATCGATGTTAAAAGAAAAATAGCAATTACCTTAAATTATAGAAAAATTATTAAGTACAATATAATATATAATATTTAATATAAATCGAGTAGAAAACCTTAATGTATATTTAATACCCAAATATAAAAATAAGTCAGGAATCAACCTAAACCAACAATCCCAGAATCGTAAGTCAAACATTCGAAAGCAAAGCCTACAAATACGGTTGAATGCATCAGATATACAGCAGTATTAATATAAAAGGTTACAACCTAAAACAAACTCAAAGGAAAAACTTCAAATGCTGGATGTGAAATAAACCTGATCACATTCAAGCGCACCATCCGAAAATAGAATGCTACAAATGTATGAGGTACGGACACGTTAAAAAGAAATGTATGATATTCCAAATGAATCAAAAAACTCGTAATTTTTTACAAACTCACTTGCAAAACCACAGGGAAAACAAAATCATCCTAACCTTCGGAAATACTTAAGTAAAACGTCAAAGAAACATAATGAATCACATATTCAATCACACGTAAAACCTTTCTATTTAAAGGAGACAAAGTAATGCGAAATACATTGGTCCTTGTCCCTGAACTCAAATACGCAGAAATGAGTGTATGGATTGGGACAAGCCATAAACTATTCTAGACATCACAACCAAAAGGGAAATTCCGCTAAATAAATTATAGATTCTAGAATCTCACCAAAATGTGTGAGGTATATAAGGAGATATATATCAAGGCATATATTTTTTAAACCTTATTAAAACCGAACACAATGTTATCCCAGAAATCGCAAATAAACTCATACCCATATGATCATTGGCTCCAATGGCCAGATAATCTTTATTTCTTTAATTATTAGAATAGATGCACAGAACTTCAAGAACATGGATTGGAAGATTCTTTAGATAATTGTTAATAATACTATTTTATCAATTATTTGTAATAAATATATCAATCAATATTTATTTAGTTATTTTTCTTTTAATTCTTATCCTTCCTTTCGTATATTTCATACTTAAATCGTCATAAAGGGTGAATGTTTATGTTCTATCATAATACTTGTTATTTATTCATTCATTCTTCCTTTTGTCACTCCGGCATCACTTTGAACAGATCCCAAAAATCGTATCCTTGTAAACCAGAACTCATATGGATTTGCATTTAGACATAGCCTCTTAAAATCATCCCATTGTGTTTCTCATTTACTGGCATTATGAATGAGGATCCTTGGTTTATTTCGTTATCCAATCCAAACAAGCAAGAATGAGAATCGAATATTGAAGACTTTGTAGGGGAATCCTTAATTACTTTGTATAATACTAATCACTATTTTTTTGTTAAAAGTATATAATGTAGTACCCAATATAGTCGCGTTTATATATCTGCCTCAATACACTTAGCTCATGATTTATGTTTAAACCATTTAAAATATATAAAAGCGTATATTAAGTACATCAATTGGGCTTTAGAGCCAGTAAAAAATGAATTTGTATATAATTACAACGACTTCTCATGTTCATTTACTCTTTTTTGACATCACCAAATGTAATTATTTCTCTGTTTTATTATATAACTCATTGAATACATTTTTTTTTTGCATACTAAACATCTTTGAAATTTGTCTTATTCATTTTAATACTGAAACGAATGGGATCAAGCTCTTCTCATTTTTAGTTTCTGAGATTTCGAGAAGAATACACTATTAAATAGTCCTTTTCATTCTTCTTCATCGATAATATTTTTATTGGCTGAGTCTTCATTACATATATATTTAATTATTTTTGATTTTTTAATCAGTTTATCTTTTTACCGAATAGTAATTACATAACGTCTAATCAAATACTATTTCGTATACTCAATCTTCATGAAAGATATGGATCACATTATCACTGTTAAAGATGTCAACCATACAATCACTCTAAAGAGGTGGTGGAAATAACAATTATTTTTAAAGATGTGGATATTTCAATCACATTAAAAAATGTGGACCACAAATATATTATTAAAGATGTGGGTCACACAATGATTATTAAAGATATTACTATTAGGATGAAAGATGGAGAAATAGAATCACTATCAAAGATGTTTGCCTGGACATTCAATCCTCAAGCTGTGGACATCACAATTCCATAAACATGAGAAAAGAATCATCATTATTAAAGATTTGACATCACCCACAATCACTATTGAAAATGTGAACCTCACAAATACTTTTAAAGATGTCGATCACACGTCAATATTAAAGATATGAACAACACCCTATAAACATACGGAAGGAGAATCTCCAACAAAGATATGATTCAACTCACTTTACAAGATGAATACCTCTCAATCTCGAGAAAGGATATGTCCGAACGGTGAAGAAATAAAAAATCTGATGAATTAACTATTTCAAGAAATATGTACTTTAGTCTACTAAATTGATTTGTTTCAAAAAAGTGGATAATTAATCATAAATAGTATATTTGTCAACAATCTTATATTAATTATTCAATATTTAAGCATAAAGAATTATTGAAATTGATTATTTATTAGTCATTAAATGGATAAGTTGAGTTTGCTTAATATTTTTCGGTGTATTATGAAAATATCAATAATTCTGGAGCTCTTAAAAAAAGTGAGTGATATCATAAAATAACGATAAAAAAGAAGCGAAAGAAATGAAATAATTCTGCTTCAGCGCTGATCTAAAAATACGGTAAAGTATAATATACTGATGTTTGAGAAAAAATGATAACTGGAGGATTTGGCTTACATGAAGATTGGATAAATTATCCTCTTTAATGATAGTTTTTGGAGTTATTACAGTCAGTCATTAAAATGATGAACAGGCTTCAGATAGAAGTTGTGAAGTGGAGCTTGAGATCAGTGAGAGTGCGCTGAAGGGAGTCATATTTGTGGTGAGAGTTCTGATTATAATAACTTAAACTGTTTGTCCGAGGTGTTTTTATATACGAAATATTTAGAATTTACTCATCATGAATAACTATGGGTTAAAAGCAGATGATAAGAATGCAACAAATTTTTTTTTCTTTCTTGATTTTAATTGGACTTTACTTATCTATGGTAATTAGTTAAAAATAATTAATGTTTTTAATATATAATTCTAAATTTAGCTTAATAAATGGAAGATAAGGGAGAAGAAGCATCACAGACAATATGGAAATAACCAACTGATCAGGGTATTTTTAAGCGCAAGTGTTCTACCTTGAAGAGTTTTTAGAAACAAATTAGAAAAAGTCATAATAATTGATATTATTGTCAATATAATAATAAAAAAGAAATTAATAAGAGAGACGAGAAAACAAATATCAAACACTTTTGGAATAGCAAAGAAAGAAATCAATAATCAATAGTGAAGAAGGAAAAACAACAGGTATATACAAATTCTTGTTGGATAGAAGAATTTCATCATCAAAAACAAGCGAAAGAAAGTGTTGAAAACATCAAACGAATACAAAAATAAAGAAGTTGAGAAGCCAATGAATAATAGATAAATCATCAAAAATTATAAAACAAAAAAAATCGAATGAAATAGGTAATTCATTTGAAAGAAGAACAATACAGAACCAAATTATATCCACGACATAAGAAACTCAATATCACAAGTGTACTAAAAACAATACTTGAAGATTAAAGAAAAGAATACATAATAATTGGGTAAAATAAAGAGAAAATTCGAAGTTTAACATTAGAATGTGAAGTCAGGAGAGAATGAAAATGATGAAAAATGAACTGACTTGATTTATTTAATCGAATAGAAAAAATTATATTATAATATGATAGTAAGAGTAGGTGCAGGAAATTACCAGATATATTAATTGAAAAAATTATATATAAAATAATAATAACAATAATTATTAATATTGATATATATATATATATATATATGAAAGGATAATCTAATTGAAATAATAGAGAAATCTAAATATTTATACCAACCTAGAAAACAAGTACTATATTTCCACAAATTAATATTTGAAGTATTATTTATAAACAAAGAATAGCAAAATAAACTAAAATAACAATCAATCATTTCATCTTTATTTGAAAGGACGAATTTGTTTATCGTTCTTTAAACAAATAGGAATAAAAAGGAGATGTCTTCGGTAAAATTTATTTCAGTTTAGTTCAGAATTTTATTTTATTGCTGGTTTTATTCTCATATTTCCAACTGATTATATAACCATGTGCTCAAGTAATTTAAGTAATTTATTGCTTATTGTTGATAGGTATATCAGTGATTTTGCGTCATTTTAAGGTCAGGAAGAAATTGAAGGATTGCATTTGAAATCATATTGTTTTCATTTATTGATATTTTTTTTTTGAGTCGTTCGTGGCATAAGTCACTGCTCTTGAGAAGTCATCAATCGGTTTTAGAATGATAATCATAGAAATAAATTATATTAAAACCACACAAATTGACTTTATCTTAATACCCTTGGTGTTTCATCGACTGGTGTATCTTCTGGGGTTTTGGGATATTCATCTTAGTAAAATATGGTATATAAATCTGTTGGTGGAAAGGAGAGATAAAGAATAAAATTGCTAAATAGTCTCATCGTCTGGGAATCCTTGCTCTGATTATATTTTCTGTATTGTCGTTCTCTTTGCTCTTTTGTTCATAAAACACAAAATATTCGATTCGACAGTGATAGCAATATCTTCTTTTTGTTTTTATATAGTTTATTATAGATTATCAATGAGGAAATCAAGGGAAGGTAAAGAGGAATTGCAATGTATAGTCAGTCAAAGTTCTCAAACAAATGATTGAAAAGCTTGTCGAACAACTCATACCGAAGGAACCAAAGAAGAAAGAAACCTGGATAACGAAGAAAATACTAACAAACTAAAAATAAAAAAGTCAGCTCCCGGTAAAGAATTCTTTACTTCGGGAATGTAGAACCAGGAGATTTACATAGTCACAAGAGATTTACCTAACACCGCACAAAAGGTATTTTATTTACAGGTTTCTTCAGATGAATTTGAAGTTGATTAACATCACTGTCATGTAGGTAATGAACGACAATAAACTCGGATCATGAATGTATTGAATGGAAACACAAAGATAAATGAACTTTCCTATGTTCAAAGAAACATGAGATTATTATATGGGTTACTCTTAAATAAATAGATAAACATATTAAAATGATATACAATAACCTAAACCCATTGCTAATAAATTCTAAGGAAATGTATTCATATAGTGAATATTATTAGATGGGAGAGAAATAACGTGAAAGATTTAATCGAGGCAGTGTTTCCCGAGGTATATGAGAGGTTGGCTCATATTAAAGAACCCAACATAATTCATAATCTTTCTAAAGAATTAATCCATGAAATAAAAACAAATGTTTATATAGAAGAGAATACAGGATACGAAAGGGAGGAAAGAGAGATAAAGATGATATGAAAGTTATGGAAGCGTTAATAACTTCAAATGAATTCTTTAAAACTAAACCAGCAGCATAATAGAAGATAAGGATGAAAAGGACTCTATTGATGATATCATAGAGAAATGCAGAATGAGAGTTTTATGAGAAAAAGAAGCAATGGAACATCATAAAAACAATATGATACTTTATGAATGTAATATAAGAGCAAAACTGAAAAAAATCAAATATTGTAAGTAAAGCTTAAGCAGAGGATATTGAAATGAAACCAATAAGAAAGCAATACACATTTTAACCTGAACCTAATGACTCAGATTGAGAATGCTTTAACTCAAAACATTCACGATAAACAGAATAAGACTGTGTTAAAAGTCAAAAGCTAAATTGATCAAAAAAGAATGATAAATGAGAAAATCAGAAAGACCATGGAGGGGAAAAATATCCCAAAAATAAAAGAGTATATATGAAACAATGAAGTGATGTTAATATTCAAATAATCTAAATAAAAAGAAAAAAAATATGTGAAATAAGCAATGTCAATAATACTAATAATATAAATGATAATGTTAACTGGTTCAAATAACGAAATAGAATATAATTCTTTTTTAATGATTAAGACAAAGTAACGACAACTCAATTAAATCATCTTTCTATGTTTTTATTATATTTCCTGTATTCTTGAATGTCGATCTTGCAATTAGAACATATTCTTTCATGTGACATTATGCGAGCCTCTGTTTTCTCTTTTAATGCCATAGATAAACATCTTATTTTGCGACATTTTTCTTTAAAGTTTGTTTTGGGTTTTTATCCCATTTCGCTTTAATTCTTATTTTGTAATTACTTGTACTTGTACTTTTACTTTGGTTGGTTGTTTTAAACGCCCATTCTCAAAGTATTCTTTACATGATAAAATGAGGGGATCTTAAATAAAAACAGTACTTATTAAAGGATTCGTTACTTCATAAACAATAATAATAATAAAAAAATGAATCAATCCTTTTTCTTATTAATATCCTTCTTCTCCAACGTTTGATTAAAAAATCAAGCACAAGCAACTCTTAATATTACTATTATCAAACCAAACTATCTTCATTCAATTAATGAACATACTGAAAATCTACATTTATTCCAAACAGAATCGATCTATCACAAAGATACCGAAGAAGAATCCCCTCAAAGTCTAACATTCCATGTTACTTCAAAGAGCAACCTCGTCTATCTCTATGCATATAAATACGATTGTTATTCGAAACACAAGTTCACAGAGGATTGGTGGTTCATACAACTTCAATGAAACACCCTTGAAACTCTACACATGATAAACAATCAATACTCGCTATGAATATCATTGGAATCACAAGTAAATTATTTATTCATCGTCTTTTGCGCTGAAAACGAACTTAAGAATTGCAAGTATCAAATAGGTTATTCATTCACCGATCAACAAATGGAATTAGCCCCGAACACACAGTTTCAAAGTTACTTACAAAACAGTGAAGATAAATATATTCTCAAAATATTATCTGATACTAATACCAGAGAGATATTTTGAATATGAAATTCAATCAGCGCGGAAGATTGAATGAAAATCACTGTCAACAATGAACAACCTCTCGCTCCAAAAGACTATTACACTAGTGGAAACAAAATAATTACAAAACAAACGTTACTGCCCAATAAAAATTACACTTTTACAATGAACATCTCTGACCATGACTTCCAACATTCCTATTATTGAATTAGTAACATCGTTCAATCCGTCACTGAAAAGATAAACTATAAAATCGAAACAGGAATAATATACACTGAGGAACTATTTTACAAAGTTCCTAAATATTACACCTTTGTTAAGGGTTTGCAAACAAATGAAACTAAGATGGAAATAATAATTTCTTCAGAAAACTGCGTGTTTAGCTTAAAAGATAATGATGGAAAAAAGCATTCGAACTTAAGGAACTATAATTGAATCACCAGTAATAATACATTTCAAATCGAGGTAACTGCAACAGAACTTGACAATGGGTGATCACAAAACAATAGCTATTGTACTGCCTATTTCATGAGATTAGAGAATGATCAGGAACTTCTTCTGTCGGAAGGCACTGTTGTCAAGTCAGTTTATACTAAAGATATTCAAACAATTACGTTTGTTTATCCCTTTGTGTATAACGAACACTCGAATAAACCGAATTTCAAAATCGAGATTGAAGATTCAGTTTTGATTGAAGTAACCATCTGGTTCAGGAATTTTAGTAATAATAATAAGAACGTCTTTTATACACGTACCACTCGGAACTTCCCTTGAGAAAAATATGTGAATCTCAATTGCAATTTAGGAGATATCTGCCTGCCTCATATAACAGTGAAATTAATTAATCCTAAAGAAAACACTCGATTTCCGGTATATTTATCAATCACAAGCACGAAAAACTATGTTCATTATATTGATAAGAATAAACTGAATCAATTTGGATTTTATATCAGAAACCCGATTTATTTTAAAACAGATCTTTCATGAAATCAGAGAGGAGAAGTCGTGGCCAGTTCACGAGAACCGGTTTGCATTAAAGGCATCATAATGACAAAAGATAAAATATTTAACAAAGATCAGGAAATGAACATTGTAAATCAACTTGATGAATCACGACTGTACTATGATACCAATCAGAATAAAATAAAGGACATGTGCAAGGTTGTTGGGTGTGTTTGATACTTGAAACTGGAATATCAAGTTCTAGCGATTTATGATATTTTTATAGAGAGTTTATTATTTATCAGGGAACAGAACGGGCCATTAAGAATCTTTGAGCACGAGAATATCAAAAATAGGATTTTTAAAATATCCGATAAGCATATCTATACATACCGGTTTAACGATGTTTACCAACGTTTTTTCTTCTCGACAAACACTGAGAGATTAAATGTTACCATCAGAGACATTACATCTCCTGAAGCAAATTGTTGTAATTTCCCGGAGGAAACCTCATATTTGACTAGCAACAAAAACAATCAAACCCTTGAATTTGTAAACAACAAATTGGAATTTTCATTATACAATACAACAATAGAAATCACAATCCAACTCGATAGCAACTACACTTGAGAATCAGATAACGTTCCTTATGAATTTCATATCTCCCCTCAACAGTTCCTTGAATATACCATAATAAAAATCACCGATTTCATGCACTACAAAGTTCCAACCTCGAAATATAAAAACGATTGTTACTTTTACTTCGATTTCCACTACTACGAATACAAAAATGCGGAAATGACCTTTACAGCGTCAATACCTGAATACACAAACCATAATTGAAATTGAGCTTACTCAGTAAAGTTACAGAAGTCAATCCTTAATGCTGATCATGAAAGTTGGTATGAGGCTTTTGAATATGAATCATGAGAGACCCGCTGAAATAACTCCTCGAAACATATCAGCTCGATATCTCAAAATGAGATTACCCCTGACACAGACTTATACATGCTATTCAATATCAATACCGACGCAAATTTAAACGAGTGAATTGACTTCGTATGTGCTTTAACTCAACCGATAATAAGTTCAATCCTCGAGGAAAATAAAGAAAAAATAATTTCACTCCATATAATCGAAGAAATGAAGGTAATTTCTATTTTCTTACAGTGAGCGAAAAAGGGGGAAAGCCCGTCTACGAGGTATTATTTCGAAGTGATATCCTATTCCGAAACTCCAGCACTGAATTGATACTATGCCAATAGTACTCAAGTTTATTTCACTAAGAATTTGAACGGGAATTTACTTTTAGAATTAAATGATATCACGAAATTCCAGGGCATGGACGTTCAGTCATTTGGTAAAATATGAATAAGTATTAAATATCATAAAAAAGATATCAACGCGTGGGAGTGGGAGATACATGAACTAAGCTCTGATTTAAATAATGACTATTTTAGTGATCTTCCAAGTCTACCTTTAAAGTTTTACATTCGACTAATCAACGAGCAAAACACTTTCATATGAAACTTGAAATGATGATCAAAGGAATTTATAATTGAGGAAACAATTGATTTTAGTAAAGTGAATGTAACTGCTTTGTTGGTTAGGAGGGAATATATTGAGAATGTCAAAGCGAATGTGTTAAATGACAACGAAGTAACTCACGAGTGAGATCTGCGGAGATTAGAGCTCGAAAATGTGTTCATTGTGAGTAACCATAACAATACAATACCAATTGAATACAATTATGTTTATTTAGAGTTAAAAGCCAAGGAAAACCTAACACGAGTGTATACGAATTTACAAATTAATGTTATGGTGCAATCCTTGGGAGAAGCCAAACTTTTAATGCCGTTTAAGAGATACTTCTATTCTTATATCAACGTAACAGAATCTAAATCCGCAATTTTTTTGCTTTTAAAACAAGATCAACATAATAAGGTAGACATAGATTTCTCAGCATGTTCAATAAGAAATTACTCAATTGAAATAGAAGGGAAAGACCCCACTGAAAGCGAAGATTGGACAATCCAATATAGTCATGGGTTTTATAATTACAAAAGAGATTATTATGTCTCCTATAACACTGAAATTGTTGTAATTAATATCACAGTTCTTGAGGAATTAAGCAAAGATGAACTATTTTTCTTCACTATAAAAGGCAAAAGTTACCAAGAGTTCGATGAAATGATACAATTCAAAATAGATAATCAACTAAACATCAGATACAGTTTGAGAGAAAATTCATTGATCGGCACTTGGGGTTCAATACGTAACATTACGTCATTTCATCAATATGTAATTGATTCAAAATATTGATATTCTCGTTTTTTTAATACTAATATAACTGCTTCGAGGTGATGTCATCAATATCCAGTTATTTATTCAACCGTTACCAATGGCTATAACATTTCGGAGTCAAATGTGCTCAAGTGGAAAGATGGTTATAGTCATGTGCTTGTTGTAGCGTATTTTATGGATCATTCGGATGAAGAGTATATGTATGCTTCAAATCTTGGTTTTGTATCATTAGAGAATAATTATTATTTGCCGATCATTGCTGTTCTTTGTTGTTTTTTTTGCACCGTAATGATCCCTGTACTCAAGATGTATTATTCTTTTACTGAAAAGAAGGAAGCAAAAGAGAGGACAATAAAAGAAACTAACTCACAAGGAAAGAGTGATGATATATCATCGCTTTTTGAGACTTTGGATGAGATGAATTCAAGCGAGGAAAAGAAATAGGGATTTTTGGTATAGATAATTTAGTATAGATATGATATCAATCAACGATAATATCATAATTATTATATTTATATAAAAAAAATGGAAGGCCATGTCGGGATTGGGGATTGGGCCCAATCCCCAATCCCCAATCCCC
>JAWNBB010004927.1:0-21704 GCA_036325645.1 Balantidium ctenopharyngodoni
GGGGATTGGGGATTGGGGATTGGGCCCATTTATTCTTTTATATTCAATGGAAAATATGAAAAAAAAACAAAATCAAATAATTAAATCCTACCATTCAGGTATTAATTAAGTTATTGTTTAATATAAATAATAGTATATTGTTTTATTATTATCTTGTTAATTGACTACCCAAATTAACAAAATCAACTCAAATATTCAAAATCAACTCCTTTTATTCGCACATTACCCCGCTTTTCCAGATAATAACCTTATTATCTCCTCCTGCTGACGCTAATCTCCCGTCGTGCATTTGAATTACACCGAAAACAATATGACTGTGATCTTTTAGAACCTCCTTCTTTTGAAATCCTTTCGGTGTTTCTGCCCAAATACGAAGAGTTTTGTCTTTCGATGAGCTTATAATCCTGTCATCGGCAAGCCGAATAATCCCGGTAATTCCGTAATGATGTGCTTTAATGGACGCAAATAGTCTAAACACTTCATTTTCTTCTTTCCATATTTTAATATATTGATCTTCACTTCCACTCACTAACCGATTATCACGTCATTGGCATAAAGCGCGGACCCTTTTCGTATGCCCCGATGTCCCTGCAATTGTATTAATACACACATATTTGTGTTCTTTTTCTTCCCAAATTCGTATTGTGTTATCTTCCCCACCCGAGGCGATTCTTCCATTGAATCATTCTATCACAACGAATATCGCGTCGGTATGATCTTCGAGTTTCTGAGCTCATTGAAAATTTTTATTACTGTTTTCTTCCCAAATGCAAATCGTCCGATCCTTCCCTGCCGTCACTCACCTTCCGTCTCCCAACTGTAAGATACAAGTTATATCGCTTTTATGTTCGGATAAAGTTGAATCGCAGGAATAAGTTTGCGTGTTCTTGTTATAACTCCAAATCCGTGTCGAATTATTATCCTTTGCACTCGATAAAATCCTTTCATCTGATAGTTGATACAGTGTTAACACGTATCCGGTTCATTCGTTAATCGTATACGTATTCTTAAAAATTCCGTTTTCTTCTGTCCAAAAGCGTATTGAAAAATCTCCTGAGCCGGTGACTCATCTCCCGTCTTTTGTTTGTATTATACACGTGATTCATTTGGTGTGTCCAATTCATTTCCCGACATTTGTGAACTGCCTTGAGACTTCCTTATAATCCATATTAATATCTCATATCCTATCAGCCGTCAACTTTAGTTCATCCGATTTAGCGCGGATATTATTTCATTCCGCGAATATCTGCGGAGTATGTGTAAGCTGAATATTAACAAATTCGAAATTAATGTCCTTCAAATACCGTCACATGTAAATATCAGTTGACTCGTTCATCTTTTGGAAGTCCAAGTAATAATTACAATAGAACATTTTAATTATCTTTAGCAGTCATGCTCCCTTTTCAAGCCTATCTTTGATCACTTTCGCGTACTCCTTTTTCAGATCGTTTCAATTCGAGATTCAGTCGTCGATGTTTTTGATTGTCGAACTAAATCCTTCCTCAAACTGAGCTTTGAATTTATTCGAGATAGTGTCGAAATTGCTGATAAACTCATCCATGGATTTAAATGTTCACGGAAGTTCGTTTCAAAATTCCCGGAATAAAATCGCGTAATTATCATTGTCGACAATGGTGTGTTCATTATGTTCGTTGTTCTTCGCACACTCTTCACAAAGACAGAACTTGCAAGTTTTGCAATAGCATTTGAGTTCCATTTCTGGGTGTACTAGACATAAATCCTGGTCTTTTTTATTCCCGTCTATCACGGATTTCTGCTTGAGTAAATCGAGAACTTGCATAAGCGTCATATCGCAAAATCCTCCTTCTTCACACTTACACCTTATTCTTACCAATTCACAGTTCTTAAAGTCTTTAATATGGTTCACGAATATTAGACGATATCAACATTGAGTACAATAGGAGTGTCCACACGACATCGAGTTGTTCAGTTCCTTGTGTGACTGGCAAACGTAGCAGAATAGTTTATCCATTTCACTTATCAATAAATAAATTAATAAAAATGAATGACGATAAATATAAAAAGTTCTTTTACAACACTGAGAACTTAGAAAACGTGTATAACATATTAAAAGGGGATGAGAAGCAGTTGAGAAAGGAAAAAGTAAAGACATGAATCCAGGACTTTGAGGGAGTGGAGTACGACGATTGAAAAGATGATACATCGAATAGTAATCAAAAGACGAACTCTGAAATAAAGAACGAAGAAACCAACGAAGAGGATAATGAGTATATTACATACGAAGAGTTTTGTTCGATATTCCAAAAAATATACGAGAACTCGCAAAATCCGGAAAAGATATTTTTGGAAGGCTTTTGCTACATGGATAAGAATAAAAAAAGCTACTGAGATATCGAAGATCTCAAGAAGGTCAATCAACTCTGAAATCAACATTTCACTGACGATGAATTGGAGGGGCTACTCGAATGAGCAGGGAAATCAGACGGGAAAATCACCTTTGAGAATTTCACGGATTTTTGAAATAATGACAATTAAGAAACGGTTAATTTTTAGTATCGGATTAATTGTTGGAGTGAGATGCAAATGCTTATTAAAGTAAAAGTATTTATAACTATTAAAAGAGATTCTTAAACAATTAGATTTATATTGTTAAGGGATGAATACTTTGTTGAAAGGGAATATATTTATATATGTATGTATTATTAGAAAGGATAAATGTGATTTAATTGTTTTATAAGTCATGATAATGGGTGATTAAACAATTAGATTATATTTGTATTGCGATGATAATGAAGAAAATGAAATGCAAAACAAATAAGGAGATATCAAGTTAAGGCTGTGCAGATGAGAGGAGAAGGAGAAGGAGGAGACTTATGATAAGAGATTCAAGGGGATGATCACAATTTAAACACATTATTAAGGAAATAAAGTCGAATTATAAATCCAAACAAATGCAACAAATAATACTAAACTAAAATATAAAAACGTCTATAATCCTATGAAATAAGAGATATTTAACAGTATATTTACTAGCATTACACCAGGGAAACACCTAATACATACCAAAAGGAATAAACAATGTTAGTGGAAAATGATCCTGCAATTCGATATAATTTACTCCAAATAATAATAATAATAATAAATAACAAATGCTATTAATTCTTAGAAAATAAACTATTCATTATTTTAATTAATATTAATGGAACTTCTTAAAAAACTAAAAACAACTCCTATTCCAAAGGACGACACCCCTAAAGAGAACCTCGATTATTTAGACGAAACAAAACTAAATAAAATCGTCAATCGAGGTTTAGCAGAGCTATATCGAATCCAACCGGAAAACCCGATCACATTCTTGTCACATTGGTTACTGAATGAAAGTCGTTCCCGGGAAATTCTCAAGAAATTCGAAGAAGACAATGAAAACAAAGCCGTATTGCTCCTAAAAGTCAAAGAAGAAACACAATTTTACATGAAGGAACAGGAGAAACAGGCGAAGAAAGAGCAAGAAATTTTATCTAAGAAACAAGAGCTACGAGATTTAATCAAAAACTGCGACAGTTTCGAAGATAATTTCAATGAAATATGCGAACGGATTAACCAACTCACCTCATCCACTGGTACATATATTTCGACATATGACTTCAAAAGGAAAGAAGTTACTTCAGTCGAAGAAGACGAAAACGCCCATATCGATCCTGAAAATATTAAAGTGCTCCGTTTTATTCATTGGAATAAGGATCATGATTTCTGACATGGTAAATATATAGAGCCGAATAAAGGAGTTACATATCAATTGTTCATGGATGTTGAACAAGAAGAAGGAGAAGAAGGTGAAGAAGCAAATAATCAAAATGAAAACCAAGAAGAAGCCCAGGGAGAGGAGAAAAAAGAAGGCGGAGAAGAGGAAGATGGAGATGACAACGATGAGAATGTCCAGGAGAAAGAAGTAAAAATTAAATCTTCGTTGATAAATGACGTCATAACGAATCCAAAAATCGTATTCTTCCGGGAGCCCCGACTAGGCGCATATTACGCGTTTAATTTAACATATAAATCCTCTTTGAATTACAAATCCTTAAAATCCGCAATTGAAAACTGACGGGAATATCAAGTCAAAGTCGAAGAACAGGAAAAATTACGCAAAGAAAAAGACGAAGAAGAGGCAAATAATAGTAAAAATAAGTCCAGGGAAGATCACTCGGAAGAGGAAGACAACAGTAAGGAAGAAGGAAATGAAAATAAAGAACAAAAGGAAGGTGACGAAGAAGGAGAAGAGAATGATAAAGACAAACCAGTGAGTTGAGCTGATTTTGAAAAAGATGAAAAAACCTTAATCTTAAGCCTCGACACGTGAGGGCAGGACAGGACATACAGTGAAGAAGAAAAGGTTTTTATTACCGAAATCGCGCAATTAATTAAAGATTCGATTGAGAAAAAAGAGAAGACATTATTAGAAAAAGACCGTGATCTCCGCATCGACTTTCTTAAGCTCGAGGCAACATGAAAAGAAGAATGGAACGAAGATAAATTATACACTGAAGAAGAAAACGCAGTCAAGGAGCACCAAAGCAGCGAGGAGTATTTGAGTAAAAACGTGGAAGATGAAATGGTTAAAAATGTGGAAATCGAGTACGCGAAAAGTAATTTCATTATCCAGAACATTGTCGGAAGCGAGTTTTGAACTGCTCTGCAAATGTTCGAACAATTTGAATTCGTCGAATTCGAGAAAATATTCCAAAATGTTTTCTACTTCGCTAAAGTCGAACCCTGAGAAATCAATGAACCCGAAACGAATAAAATAAGTTGGAAAATAGCGCGTACCAAATGGAGCGGGTTGTTCGATGTTTTGAAAGAATATAATCCCTTAGGACCGAAACCAGAGAAAATTGCGAACGTTTTCAAAGGGAATTATATCCTTGATAATTGAGCTCAGTTTACCGAAGAAGGTAAGATAGAAGAAATAACTGAGTATTCGCTCTCGTTGGGGAGACTATTGAAATATATAATCGCGATTTGAAAAGTAAGAAAGAATGATATCATCGTAAGACACACCGATCAGAAGAATAGGATTAAAGAAAGGAACAATATCATTAAAAAAAACGCGGAAATTGACGCAGACAGGAAAAAGGCACTCGCTGCTGCAAAACGCGCGTTTAAAAAAGGGAAGTTAGGACAAGATGGTGCCGATGATAAAGAAGAGGAAGAAGAAGGGGATGAAGAAGAAGGTGAACAAGGAGATGAAGTTGAGGGTCAGGAAGGAACTAAAGAGGATAATCAAGGGGAAGAAGCAGAGCAAGCGGAAGATGAAGGTAATGAAGGAGAAGAAAACGTGGAGAAAAATGAACAAGTTGAAGAACCCAAAGTAGAAGGGGAAGAGGCAAAACCTGAAGAAGTTTTCAATGAAGAAGAATGGCTGGCATGATATGATCAAGAGCATCCAAAAACAGCTGTTCCAGATGAAATTGTTGTTGATTTAGATCTCGACTTTGATCTTGAAGAAGATGAAGAAGGTGGAGAAGAAGAGGAAGAAGACGGAAATACACAAGAAAAAGAGCAACCGAAGGCTGAGAATAACGACGGTAACGAATAGGATTAGTTATTCAAATACAGATCGCATTTATTTTATTATTAAACTAAAGGAAAAATATCATTTATCACGTTCATTGTTATATAATATTATTATTCAAGTTGAGAGGTAAATACGGTAGATTTTCTATTTTGATCATTATCGAAATGAAATAGTGTGTGGTCTAAGTCCCAGGGGGAGGATATATTTATTTATGGTCGTTTAATAATGATTTAGTTCAGTAAGTTGGGGTTGATACTTTTAAAGATTTTAGTAAATAAAAGGTATTATAATAGCTATTTATTAGATATCGTGTTTATGTTTATGTTTATGCTTATGCTTATGCTAATGTTCTTTTAAATATTTTTGATAAGTATGACTGGTGATTTAGGAGCATACGTTATCATGAATCCATTTTTAATTTAAAGACAGGTTGGAATTAAATCCATCTTAAAATAGAATCGACGAAAGTCTATTTGAGTGTACAGTTTATCTGATTGGGATATAACCTTTATGGTTGTTATAACGGTGTACTTCATTAACACATTTAGGTACTTATAAATTGAACACATTTTATTTGTTTGTAGTTAGATACAAGTCTTGTGCCGATATTCTCTCCTAGTTCTTCTTTCCAAGTAATATACGAATTCTGTACCATGATGTATGTTTTTTATTTTGAATAATTTCGACTTTTACTTTGTTACCCATCAGTCTTTCATCGAAAAAACTTTGATTGTGGTATTCCACTTTCCATGCCCTTGCTTTCCCCTTAAATACAATGTAATTATAATGCCATGTAACTTTAAATCATCTTTATTTCACCATATCCATCATTTGAAGTCCTGTCTATTACTCTTTGTCATTCTCTTCTCTTCTTATTCTTCCTTATTCTTAACCTTAACTATTATATATGCACCAAATACATGCGTAGCATGATAACAAAGAACAACAAACAAATATCAATTTTTCATTGTAAACCCACAACGAAGACCAACGAAGAAATAAATCAGAATCACATTCAAATCAAATTAGAAAATACCCCATTCACAACACCTTAATTTAACAACATTTATATTAATCAACTCATTTTATTCGAGCACACCACACATTTCAACATTACAATCTACATACCCTTACAACAACATCACCCTCTTTATTCTTTCCCGAACAACCCTTTGATTCCTCCCTCATTAATAATGCTACAAATATTATCCACATACCCAATAACCCTCATTAATTAATGAATTAAAAATAATAACTGTTTAAATATAAATGAACATTATCAACCAATTTGAAAAACAACTCAAACTCATCTCTAAATTTAACGGTGTCTGTTTAAACGTCGAAGAAAAAACAAAGCTCGAAATCTCATTGAGTGAATGAAACCAACGAACTGAGAATGAACTTCTCCTTTTCTGGGGTAAAATAACAGGGGAAGAAAGCGACTACTACATCGCAGAAGGAGTAAATTGAAAACAGAATTACGGGTTCCCACAGAAAACATTTTATTATTCAACTAATAAATTCGATTTTGATGTCTGACCCGATACATACCCTTATCACGACAAAGACATGAATGACTCATATTATAAGCCTTTGAAAGGCAATCCCTTGTTAATCCTGAAAAAATATAAAGAAGAAGTGCCAGAAGGAGAAAACCCTGAAGTAAAGCAAGAAGAACCAAAAAAGGAAATCGAAGGAGATCAGGAGAAGCAAGTTAGTCTTGATAATTTATTAATTGATGAACCCCCGAAAAAGCCCGAACCAAAAGAGAATTTCACTGAAAAATTAAAACTGTCCTATTTAGTGAGGAGGATTGACTATGATACAAGTATAATTCCACAAGGCGCATACAAATGAAACACAGAGCATGATATTGAAATCAATAAAAGCTTCAAAGGGTTAACTAAGGAACAAATCGGGGACATGACCAAATGGCTCCACTTCAGAAAACAAAGTGAGAGGAAGGAAAAAATAATTGAGGAAGACACTTCGATATTCAGGACTGACGTTTTTGACAGCATCACGGACGATGAGTTCCGCGGGAGTTGGACTTTACAGTGAGACTCATCGAAAACCAGTTGCAATGTTCGGTCGTTGCTCTGGCCCGGATATTTCGCGGTGCATCAGAGCAGTTCCAAGTGATTTTCCGGAGTGTACTTCGGAAACGGGATGAAAAACATAGACCTACCATTTACAATATAAACCCCTTCTTCATTGTAAAACGCAAATACGACGAGATGATATCCAATGATAGTTAATAAATAATTCCATAAACAGAAACTTAAATATTTCAAATAATTCTAATAAAAACTATTAAATAAACAAAAATGTCCTCGAGAAATAATAGCAACATCAACGAAAAAAGTATCCTGAGTGATAACAACAGCAGCAGCATGACGTATGAAGAGAACACAAGTAAGAACGATTTTTAATTCTATTAGTAAATAATCAAATGGGGAACTTGGAGTCTTTGAATTCAATTTCAACCAACCTTTACCTGAACCCAATGCACACAAATCTTTCGAACAACACAAATCAAATTCCAAACAATAGCGATGTTCCTACGATAGGACAACTTCAGGAGGAATTGAACCAGCAAACTAATTCGGAAGAAGAGGAAAACCCTGACGAACAGTGAAATCACAATTGAGATGAAATGCTTGATAACATCGCGGAGTTAATCGCAAATGAAAAGTAAGAATTAGATATTCATATACAAATCGTTATCATTTAGGAATAAAATCAGCCTCGCAAGGGAGAATTTATCAAAGCAAAAGAAGGAATTTAAAGAGCAATGCATCCGGCAGATGATCAATCATAATAAAGAAATAGAAAAATGGGAGGAAAATCTGAAAATCGCATCGAGTATCTCCTGTAGCGATAACGATATAGTGGACTTGGATATTGGTGGCACGGATAAAATATCGACGACACTCTTAACGCTGCGAAAGTACCCTAACTCGGCGCTAAGCGCGATGTTTTCAGGGAATTACGAGTTGCTGAAGCACAACGGCCGTGTGTTTATAGATCGAGACGGTAAAATATTCCTTTGAGTTATTCAGTATTTACGAAACGGTAAATTGCCTTGATTTGTTAACGATATGATCAAGCAAAACTTTTTCGAGGAATTGGACTATTGGCAAATACCCTCGACGATGAGTGACAATGGTTTGAAAAGTAATTTCTTTTTTGACACGGCTTGGTGCGCGGAAACACTTAATATAGAAGGAAACGGGAAGTTCATTAAAAAGCACACGATACAACATGGCATTGTTTTCTGCACTCCTGGGTGAGACGAGCAATCCTCGTACATTGAGTTCAAGGTGAAAATCGAAGTCCAGTCTCGTGGAAAGAATCATTTATTCATTGGGTGAGTGGATAAAACCAAGTACAGATACGAGAATTTATTATCCACATTTTGGAAGGATTCCCCGAGTTCATTTTATTGGGACGCGAAAAACACGAAATTAATTCGCATCGATGAGAACGGATGACAAACAGGAACAACCATCGGATACGGATGCAAGTGCGATAACTGAGAGATTAACTATGGCATTAAATACGACCCCAAAAACAAGACAGTCGAATTTATTAAGAACGGAGTGAATTGAGGTGTTGCGTTTAGGAATGTCCCCTGTGGATGAACACCAAGTTGAGACATTTGGTTCGAAAGTGGAACCGTTGAAATATGAAGTAATGTCACGCCATTGGAACCTGTGTTCTTATAGATAGAATTATATATTTTTTATTAGGTCTAGTCTACAATTATAATGTATTATGTAATAAAGGAGAAGGTTAAAGTGGAAGGTATTGAGCGCAAGTTATTAGTTTCTTAATTATCTTGAAAAGGAAAGAGAGTATATAAATTATTCTAGTGTTTATATATATTATGCTTAAAAATGAGATAGGTTAATTAATAATGTGATATGCCGTGTAGTGTAGTGTGAGATGGAAGTTATGTAAGGTTGGGGTGGATATTTCAAAGATTGGTAATGAAAGAAGTAAACAGATTTAATGAGGAGGATGGTTTATTGGGAGCGTGATAAGGGGACAAGATAATGTGATAAGATATTCTCGGGTGAGTTTGAAAGATTGTTTTAGTTTGGTGGTTATTTGGTTATTGAGTTAAACGTTTTGGATAATAAAATGTGGTCATGGTCTGATAAAACAAAGGGCTTCTTTTGGTCTATTCTCCTTGTACGCTTATACTCGGGAAAAGAAAGTGGAAGAAGAATTATACACTTCCTTACACTGAATCAATCTTGTCGGGTATTTCATTTGGTTACTCTTCTTTGACTTGTAACGTTCACAGTTGGGAGGGGATTTATTTTTAATTATCAATTCTGGTGTATTTGAGACAAAGAGGGCGAAATATCTATATAAACTAGACATTTTGAATCGATGGAGATGAATTAATTTTACATGAAAATATGAAAGCATTCACATGTGTTAATAGTGATAATAGAAAATTAACAATGATCTGAATCAAAAGTACCTTCAAGTTGGTGTCTTTAAACTCATTAATAATCCTCACAGAAGGTATGTAAACACATGCAAAATATAAAAAAAAAACAATTAAAAACATCCTCCGTTCTCTGATATTGACACAATCACAAATCATGAGAACGGATTAACCCTTATTTTCATCATAGATATCTTATATCGAACATATCCCTCCAACTACTCCATACCATTATCAATCAATCAACAATATCCAACTTCAACACAATAATCTTATCAATAAATACGTAAAATAACTAACAGCTTAAACCGGAATAAACAACATAATCAAATAAATCTGAATAAAGTAAAATAAAAACAAACCTTCATTCGACTAATTAAATAGTTCAATCATCTTTTGGTAACATCCCCTTCGCCCACTGTCGATACAATAACTCACATATCAATTACACTTAACTTTATTTAATTATTATTATTATTAAGATAAATAATAAACGTTTTATATTAATGAACAAAGACGAAGCAACAGCAGTCACCGAACCTGAAGAAACAACACTCGATTCATTAATTAACTATAAAGGCGATAAAGAGTATTTAACCGACTTAATCGGTGAAATAAAGCAAATATCGAACACTTTCCGTAAAATTAACATCACAGAACAATCGAATTTCAAAAACGAAAGCAAAGAATACTACCGCTTGCACAGTAAAGTAGAAGCCAAACTGAAGAAGTTAATAAAACATTTCCTTTTCCTTATCCGAGAAGACCCCGAGGAAGACCTCGAGTGAAATAACTTCGATATGATAATGAATTACGTCGATGACATGTGAGAAAAGGTCTCGGATAATCTCGATATAATCAACGGCTTCAAAAAATTGGACAAAAATGAGGAGATTAACAAAGAACTGATTAATGTGCACAATAACCGAATAAACAACACAAAAATATTTCTGAATAAAGACACTCTTAAAATTGACGAATTCGATATTGATAATAGTTACTACCCGTTCATCCCGAAGTTGACCACGAAAGAAAATAGTGAAATACCATGAGATAATCGCCTTGATATCGCCCGGAAATGAAGGGATGAAAATAAGGAGAAATTTCAGTTGAAGTTTAGTGACAGTAAAAAGAAGAATATCCAGCAAGCACAGTTTAGTAACCCTTATGAATACGAAATTAATGAATTCACGAGTAAGGTTATCGAGTACTATCGTGGGTTGAATAGTAAATGCAGTGACAATAACGTGAAAGTTGTGTTCCACGATATTATTAAAGGTGAACGCATTTGAGAACAAGCCACGGAAACAGAGGACGAGATCGTGTTTACAAAGCAGAAGTACTTCCCGTTTAATCAAACGCCTTTACACTTTATTGATAATCTCAACGATTGAAATAATATTCTCATGCCGAGAATCGAAAACGCCAATGAAATCGCAATTGATTGAGAGCATCATAATATTGAGAGCTATTTAGGCATAACATGCCTGATACAAATCAGTACCCGGGATGAGGATTTCATTATCGATGCGATTAAACTACGAAAAGAATGACAAATCCTGAACAAAGTGTTCACCAATCCTAAGATTGTTAAAGTTCTTCACGGTGCGAACTATGATGTTATGTGGTTACAAAAGGATTTCGGTGTCTACATTGTTAACATGTTCGATACCGGACAAGCGAGTCGAGTGCTCCGCTTTTCATCGTTTGCTCTTAAGTTTCTCCTGCATGATATTTGCGATTTTGACGCTGATAAACAATACCAACTCGCGGATTGGCGTATTCGTCCCTTACCACAAGAAATGATAAATTACGCTCGAGGAGACACACACTTTTTACTTTATGTATACGATGTTTTAAAGGAGAAGTGAATCGAGGCGGCGTGAAATAACTCGGTGAATGAACCGTTTAATTTAATAATTGAAGTTCTCAAAAAATCGAACGCGTTGACATTGGAGAGCTATCAGAAGCCGGTTGTTAAAGGCTCCGAGTATTACAATTATTTAAATTACAATAGCAATAAAAAGCACAGGGAATGAGGGTGAATTAAGGAGCTTTTTATTTTTCGGGATTACGTCGCGAGAAAGCTTGACATAAGCCCTGAAAAGGTGTGTAATAAAAATATTATTAATAAGCTAGCGAAACTGAAAGAGTTTAATTATGATACACTTTCCCCAGTAGTTAGAGGCTATTCGCCGTTGATCCGTTTTTCAAACGAATGAATTGAAGTTGTAAACGCGAAACTCGCTCGAATCGAAGACAAAGAAAAAGCAAGTTCACAGCAGGTGATGTTGGATAAGGAAAAGGAATATTGTGATAAATTAAAAATGTGAATGGCGCACGAAGGTGAAACAAAGGGAAAGAGTAATGTTTTCAAAGACGTCAAAAGCATTAAAAGCGAAGAAGATCGAAAGAAAGATTATGATAAATTAATGAGTATGTCTTACTCGGTGGATATCGCCGAGAGTAAGACAAACACGAATTTTTTATCGCCTTACGAGGAAAGAATGGCAAAGGAAAAGGAATTAAAATCTTCGATAATTACAGAGATAATTCCTTCATTTCAAAACCTCCAAATAATAAATTACTGAAAAGAAAAGCACAATATTAACAGTATCAAAATTAAAACACCAACAGACAAAGCCTCAAAGCCAATGCTCAATAACAAAACGATAAAATCTCATCCTAACAAATCGGACGATGAGCAAGCCGCGACGAAAGCCTTCGATAAAAAATTCAACGATATTACTGACAACAATAAGATATACGAAAAACTAAAAACAAAAACCCAAAACACAAACACCATTCCCTCCGAGTCCGACGATGACTCTGATATCGACATCGACAACCTCCAAGAGAAGAAGGTGGACAAAGCCTGAGAACAAAAAAATAAAATCCTCCGCAATTTCGTCGAAAGCAATAAACTTGGTCGGAACTACAACGAAACGCAGTACAAAACCAAGCGTAAAAAGAAATAAAATAAATAAGTTGTATACTAAAAACAACGCTAAAATTAATAATTTTATAGCATTCCAAACATAATATTTCATTAAATTCTTAAAAAATAAATGACTACCATTGTAGATTTAGATATTTCCTTTGCACATTCGATCTGTAATCAATTATCAAAATGATCCTCGAAGCAGAACGGAAGCATTCTTCGGCAGTTCTTTACTTTTGAATTCGATTTCCTTTCCCAGGATGCGCTTGGACAGTGCAATGTGGACCAAAAAGAAAATCATATTAATTATTCCACACTGCTAAATTACTTAAATTACCCGATGATATTCTCGAAATGTATCATCAATGCCCTCGATAAAAAAGAGGTTCAGTTGATATCCGAAAATGAGTATATCAATGGGTTTATGACTATATACACCGGAAGTATCGAAGAAAAGGTGCAATTTGTTTTCGACATGTTCGACTGACAACATGAGGGGAAAATATACCGCTGCGATGTTTTGATGATATTGGAATACACTCACATCTACTTTAATAAAAAGGATTTGAGTAACCTTCTTGAGATAATCAATTCCTTTTTCAAAGGCCATGATTACTATACGTTCGATGATTTCCGGACTGTCTTACTTAGCAAAAGCCCGGATATACTTATGATAATTTGATGTTACTTCAACGAAAATAAAACTTACGATCTTCAGTGACTCAAGGTGATTGATGACTGATTAAATAACAATAACAATTCCAACTCGATTGTACTTTCCGATTGTTTCTGATCGAAGAAAAAGGTTTCGAAATTCCAATCAACAGCCAACTCGATATCGATCAACATCAAGGGGCAAGAGAGCGAACCAGAGGCAGATTGTAACTTGAGTAATAATCGTTTGATTAAGTATTTAAAGAATTTCAATCTCGACGCAGTTTCGCATTTTGATAATTGTAATAATAGTACACTTGAGACAACCAGTTACCACACGCTTCTTTTGAATGGAAAGGAGGACTGTGCTGGGAATACAAGTCAGGTTAAAAGAAAGAACGAAAGCTGATTCTGCGCGAATGAGGATTTGAAATGTTTGGATGAATTCGAACAAGATTTTTATATTCTCAAAACAACGTATAATAACGAGGAGAGTGAGGATCCGCAGACTTACGTGATTCCGAAAGGATCCAATGACTTTATGATCAACAGCGGAGTAATCTCCTCCCTGATGAGACCGAATCAATCGTTGAGCAGCGGAAAATTAATAGACTTGAACTTGTCTTTTTGCGGGAAACTCGATGATTCCTGTTCAAACTCGAATTCTCCTTGTAATGGAAGCAACTCGAAAAGCTCCTTCGCACGAATTACAAGGGACAAGAACAGTTTTACCGAGTATGTTGAAACTGCCTGGGAGGGTTTGTTCGAGGAGGAGGTGTTGATGTTGAAACGGAATGTAATGAAGAAATACATTATATTGGTCATGAAGAACTTCATCGTGATTTATAAAAGAGGAAAAGAAGGGAAAAACTGCAAAATCCTTGAATGAATCCCATTAAAAAACCTCTTTATAAGCACGGTGAAGTTGGGGTACGCCTTTAATAATACTAATTATTATTACATCCTCTTAGTAAACTCCTCCAGTTACCATCGAAAATCCTTTCCGCTTTACTTCGAACGGAGGAAAAACCTGATAGAACTGAGCAATTTGATCGTGAAGCAAAACTCGTATAAAACTGTGAAAGAAGAGTATACGTTTATTAAAGATATAGGCAAAGGCACGTTTTGTACAATCAAACTAATGAAAAATAATAAAACGGATGAACTGTTCGCGGTGAAATCAATAAACAAAAATGTGAAATCTATCGAGGAATTCACCGCGTTGTTATGGGAGAAGGATATTATTTATTTCCTTCGCAGATATGCAAATCAGGGGGACTTGGCGAAGAACAATCCGATAAAACATATTGTTACAACATATGAAACAATAGAAACATGAGAACATATTTATTATGTTATGGAGTATATCCATCAAGGAGCACTCAGTCATTATATTAAAACACTCAAACAGCTTCTTTCGCCCTCGACTGTCCGTTCAATAGGGACGCAAATAGTCAGCGGGTTATCGTTATTACACAAACACGGGATATTACATCGTGATTTAAAATTGGAAAATGCTTGAATTCACGTCAAAGAAGATCAAACGTTTACGATAAAAATAATCGATTTTGGGCTGAGTCAAGTGCTCACTCCGAATGAACACACTAACGAAGCTTACGGAACTTGAATTTACTCATCTCCGGAAATCCTTCTCCGCAAGTATTACGACTTCCGTATCGACATCTGGAGTTGAGGGATCATATTATATTATTTAGAATTCACATTTATTCCTTTCGGAATAAAAGGCAACGAAAAAGAGCAACAAATCGCGAATAAAATAGTAAAAAACCAATGAGAATTCCCAGTGAAACTCCTCCATTCAAGTGCCGAAGAGAAGCGCCACGCGGATGTTCTCAAAAAAATAATTAAAATGTGTTTAACTAAAGATATCACGATCCGCCCTTTTACGAAATCAGTTTTGAATTCTTTGCTATGAGATTAGTTTTTTTCTAAGTAAACCATAAATGTAAGTGTTAAGTATAGGAAGGTATCATTATATAGTGAATATAAAATGATATACGAATGTAATATGTGATATGTAATACTTCTTTGTATAAGTAAGAGTTCGAATGTATAACTTAGTCGAGAAGTGTATATATAAGACATAATAAAAAAAGTTATTGAGTAACGGGAGGAAACGTTTATTGTGATAGTCTGTGTTTAATAATCAAACTTAATTTAATTAATGTTGATAGTTAATATAGCATATTAAGGTATTGATATTTTTTGGGTGGAATGTTGTGTGAGTTGAGGTTGTGTTTAAGAGATAATTATTCGTTAATCGGAGAATGGGAATGGGAGTGGATGAAATGGAGATAATATGGGTGATATTTTCAAAATAATTAAATTGAATGTTGGAAGTGAAGGGAATACAATCGAAAATGAAAATCAACGAAACATAAGGAAGGAGATGTGATGTAAAAGATGGGAAAAGGAGATTAGAATTCACTCGATTAAATGAAGGAAATGATGATAAGATTTAAGAAGTTTGAGGGGAATACAAAGTAATTCGATTAGGATCAGAAGGAAGAAGAAGAAGAGAAATGGGAAATATTTTATCTATTTAGCACAGAACACAAAAAGAATGATGTTCAAGGAATAATGCTATTTATGTGGGAAGTTCGGACACTTGAAGACAGTCTGCATAGCCTGACTTTTAATAATACAAAATCAAATACTGAGAAAAAGGAAAAGAAAACAAAAACAAAAAACGACTCAAAATCAAAACTGGAGACTCATTGAAAATAAAAGAACATTTAATTTAGGAAAGACGGTGAAGATACCTTAATCGTGCACAATAATATTCTCAGGCATAGGAAAGAGGGGTGTTGTGCTTAATAGCGATATCCATTTTATTTAAAGGTATATTGTAATGCATATTTCATCACTCCAATACCCACTGCGCTGAGACAGCGCTAATGTAAGTTTCAAAAATATTCCTAAAGCCACCAAGTTATTGTAGACGTGTATTACAGACTAAATACAGTTTAATCATTGTAAAGAGAAACACCTGATCTATCATTCAAACCAAAAGAAATTAAATTCTACACCATTTAGATATTACCATAGATTAAAATCAA
The DNA here is from genome assembly GCA_036325645.1 of Balantidium ctenopharyngodoni. Classification (NCBI taxonomy): domain Eukaryota; phylum Ciliophora; class Litostomatea; order Vestibuliferida; family Balantidiidae; genus Balantidium; species Balantidium ctenopharyngodoni. The sequence continues at coordinate 16,692 of JAWNBB010004927.1, forward strand.
GACTTTTAATACTCCAAACAAAATTCTCTCTACATCGAATATCCTCCATAATTATATCTCCAATGGCAAAGATCAATTTATCCTTTTCATTCGATTACCTCAACATAAAAAACACATTCGTAAGATCCATCAATCCACTTCATATTATTTTTATTCTCCTCTTCCAACAGAACACACTTCACAAAGCAACAAATATCAGAAATACAAACACTTCTGAACATAACCTCACACTGAAATATTTATACTATTCTTATACGATAAATCATTGGATTGTTTAAATTATTTAGTTAAATAAGAAATAATCAAAGACAAATCAAGTAAATCCCCTTCACTAATCCCCTTATTAAGCTCGATATTATTGTGATACACCACATCAAGCAGATTCCTCAGGTTTGTTAATATGACGGAATTAATTGTACTCCCGTGTTTATTAGATCCATAAATAACACATTTAATAAAAGTGAGACTATCGTGTAAGTATTTTTCCTTCCCCTCCCTTGCGATGATCGTGCTCAGTCTGATTAATGTGTCTTCAATTAAATTTATTTCTATTTCATTGATCTTATTCAAGGCAATGTCCTTTAATTCCTTCATTCAAATGTTCTCCTTCTCCGACAACAAAGCTCTGTTTAGCCTTGTGTTTATATTATCTTCCTCTCTTTGAGAATTCGCGCGGTTTGCGGTTCTTCGTTTGATCGTTTTTAGATTTTTTTCTCAACTCTCAATTCGTTGATTAAGTTGATTCACTTGTGTCATTGATGTCTTCTGTCAATTATCTATCACGTCCATTAAGTAAATGTACTGATCAGACATATCTTTCATTTGAGAAATGAGTGAGGATATTTGTGATTCATATTCTTGCTTCACTTTCGACACGTCGTCGTCGTCCTTATCTTGTCGTTTCTTTTCGTCCTGTTTAATATGAGAGGAAGATATTACGGTTTCGTAACTGTTGTTCGTACATTTTTGTTTGTTTTCCTTTATTGTGGTGTTACCTGCAGGTTTGTCGATGATATTTGTATTTTTAATCGAACTCTTTTGGTTATTACTATGTGAATCGAGAAGCACACAAGAGGAAAACTTTTCCTTCCTTGTTCGCTTTTCGTCGCTATTGTTATAACTATATTTTACCGGTTGAGTCACTGTTGTGTTTTTATTCCTCTCTCCTTCATCATCATTGTTCTTCTTCTTCACCGTCACCATATCTTCTCATTTCATTTCCCCGGATTCTTCCCTACTTACAACAACCCCGAGCAGTGTTTGTATTTCATCGCATCACTGTTGAACTTTTTCATTTTCATTACCAATGAGAACATCTCAAAAATTTATGATTTGCTCTTTCATTTCAAGCATTGTCTTTTGGCAATGTACGATTCAACTTTTGATAATTTCCAAACTTTTTATTTTCAGGTCTTCAACGTCGCTAGTTAAGTAATCCAAGATTTTATACAATGCCATTGTGGCATACTTTTCGAAACTCCCGCGTGTCCTTTCTATAATAGTATGCGTGCATTGCAAGGATAACTTTTTATTACTCTTATTATTACTGTCCTCGTTACTTAGGTAATCCCCTCAACATTCCCATACCACACTGAGATTGTTATTGATATCACTTTGTTCAATAAACACTTGAAGACAGTGCAATGCAATGTTTTGATTCACATCGTCGCTTTGTTTTAGGTTAAAAAGGCAAAACCCGTTTCATAACTCCTTCTCTTTTTCATTCCCTTGGTTAAGGTTCACAACGGATAATAGCCGAAATGCTTCAATAATACACTCTTTGTTCTCATTGCAGATATTCTCTTGCATCGTGGTAAGAGCGTATGAAAGTATTTTCCCTTTATCATCACTCGCGGAACTGCCAATTGTATTAATGATTATCATCAGTAACTCAAATCCTTTTTTTCTGTCTGCATCACTTGAAGATGTCGCGATAAACACCGATAAATTTTTAACAACGCTCTTTATCAACGAAGTATTCGAGATATTATCATCGATTATTGTTTGATATTTATCAAGTGACGTATCCTCCTTTCAAAGAACACTTAATTCCTGACTGACATCCCTGTCTTCCCTGGGGTGCATCGGTTTGTGTGAAATCATTTAATGTTCTGTAGAATCAAATTAATTAAATAAATTTAGAATAATAATAATAATAATAAAGCTTAACTTCTAAATAATATTTTAAGCGTTTCTTCAAATTGCATGATCTCTCCTTCCATGTTTTGTATATTGTATCCCTTTATTTTAGTTCAAAGCAAACTCACGAAGTTCTGGTCTCATATCGCCTTCACGTCCTTTCCAAACAGCGAGGCAATGTCCGCAACGAAGGCTAAAATTGATTTCAGGATATCAGGTCGTTGTGCGATGTTATCAGCCACGAATTTATGTAAAAGCGCGAAAATGTTCGGGATAAAAGGCCAATACAAATTCAATTGGTTTTCTCAGGCAAATACGAAGCACGAGAAGGTATTTATTCACTCGTATCGAAGCGATTTTATGAACTCGATCATATCTTCTTCGTCTTCCTCGGAAACGGAGACCGCCATTTCCCCTGCGGAAAGCAATAGTTCCATAATCGGTTTGATATATGGACTTACTGCTTCCCCGATGTACAAAGTTCAATCGCCAATGCATGTGATCGCGATGGTTTTATTCGCTCTTGACACTTCGTTGGACGTGCACACTTCAATAAGAACCTTTAAAAGAGCTTCCTTGTGCGGTACGACTTCTTGCTCGATGGAGCGTATCGAATTAAGTCAGGCGTTTAAACCACTGCGACATAAATTGAAAGTTGAGAATGACTTGATCGAGAATTCAAGAAACGGAAGATAACTTTTAAAGATTTGAGCGAACGGTTGTTTCATATTTAAAGCTAAAGCGCCAAGGGCTAAATTTGCCTCCTCGAACACGGTTTTCCGCTGTTTAAAGAGGCTTTCCGATAGTATCCATATTTTTTCGCCAAAGGTTATATCGATGTTCTTTTTATATTTCATGAATATCGAGCGGAGGACAGTGTAGTAATACTCTTGAAGCTGATTAATCCTCTCCTGGTTCGAACCGGAAGCAATCAACTGCTGATTCTGCTTGACTGTGCTTTCAATTTCCTTTCAAAATTGAATGAGAATCTCCAAGACACTTTCTTGCTTATCATGGGAAGAATAGTTAATCAATGTCTCTATTGTAACTAGTCGATTCAATGCAAGTTTGTTTGTTTCTGAGTTGACGTTTCACGCCTCGATAACCGCGGGAACAAAGAAGGCCACAACGATATTTTGGAACTGTGCTGAAAGGACGTTGCTGCTCTTGTTTGTTTCTTTATCGCCATTGTGCTTGATAATGTTTTGAACAATGCCACAAATATTATTTGAGATCGAATAGTCTTCGTATTTAAGACAGTTTAAAAGAGTTGGAATCACGTTCCCCAGCTTGGAAGAATCGATAACTTTAGGGTAAAATTCGGTTATTTTTAACAGGACAAAGCTCGCACTTTTCCTTATTTTGATATGTTTGTTATCCTCTAAATCACCAAATACTTTCCCGAGCGTTGAATTGTTAATTCACGTCATTTGCGATTTCAAGGAGTTGCCGAGTGTGCCTGAGAGGAGCAGCCAAAGCTTACATCTACTATCGACATCTTTATCGTTATTTTTCTGTATTTCGTTGTTGATTTTCATGAGGAAGTCCGTAATATGTTCAGGGTCGACGACTTTCACGAGGATACTGAGGATATATCAGCACGCTTTGGATATTGTCCACTCGTTATCGTCCTCGTCCTCGTTCGGCATTGAAACGTTATTTATAATTCACTCTTGGAGCTGCGCGGAGTATCGATTAAAGTATTTGTTGCTTTGTCTAATCGGTTCCTTAATCACTAAACCGTTCGTGGTCTGCTGGAGCACAATCTTATTCGAAGGGCTGCGGTTTCATTCTTCGTCTCCGATCGTGCATAGTATCTCGAGTCCTCACATGGAAAGACGTTCATTGTTCTGCTTCTTATTTTGAATCAAATGGAACGCAAACTCGAAAAGCTGGTCGATAACCCCAGATCAGAAGTTATAAAACGACGGTATCGAAAGCATTTCAATAAACAACATTGTGACTTTGTCGAGGATGTTGTCGTCGTTTGGATACTTTTTAATAATGTTAAATATCGCTTCCATTATGACCTTCGTGTCGGTTTCGTTCGAAAAGTTTTTCTCGGCCAAGTGTATCGAGTGATACAGAGCCTGTAAACAATGGATAATCACATTTACTTCGGTGGCTTCATTCGAGAGGTTTTGAACGAGGACGATAAGGATAGAGTCAACGCTTGCGCTGTCGATTCCTTTTCAGGTTCATTCCTCGCAGACGTAGCCTCAGGTTTCGATGGCGGATAATTTTAAATTAATGTTTACGTTCACCGCGTTTTTCGTAAGCGCAGGGATGAGATCAGGCCAGTGGGACATGATCGGCTGGTCGATTTTACAAATTGAGGCGATTACCGAAGACGCTGCGGAGCGGATCTCTTTCAGCCCCGAGGCTAAAGTAGCAAGGACAAGTCTTTTGATTTGTGTTTTCTCTTCGTTTGAGAGTTTGGATTTCCACTGTTCATGCGCGAATTCCATGTAGATTCAGGAATTCTTGATGACGATAGCGGAGAGTTGTCTAATCGGAGATTTCTGGGATTCATTTGAAAGAATGTTCCCGAGATTGTTCAGGAACAACGAAAGGTTCTGTTTCGCAAGCTGTTCTCAGTTCAGCATCGCTGCCCGATTCACTTGCTTATCGCTACTTCAAGCATCACTTAAAATATTCTCTAAAAGGAGGTCTTGTGGTTGATTGGACATGTCTTGTTTTCTTTGTTGAAGGGTGAGTCTTTATATTATTTAATATTTAAATGTGAAATATATAATTAGTTAAAGATAAAGAAAAATATATATTTTTAAGGATTGATCTGACTCGACAAGTGTTAAATAATTAATTATTTTATTTATATTTTTAAGCTTTCTATTATTATTATTATTATTATTA
>JAWNBB010004941.1:0-15263 GCA_036325645.1 Balantidium ctenopharyngodoni
GGGGATTGGGGATTGGGGATTGGCCCAATCCCCAATCCCCAATCCCCAATCCCCAATCCCCAAATCCCAATCTTTATTAAGTAATATTTACACATTCGCTTTCTTTCTTAACATATCAAGGATCGATTCAACACCTTAATTAATAATAATAGTAATAATAATAAAAATACTTCTACTCATCCACCCTGCGTTCCATCGGAACAACCCGACTTATCGCAATGACGGATATCCCAACCTCGTCATCTCCTTAAGCAAGAAACAATTTTATTTTATCGGGTTTCGTAAAGATATCTCACGCTGACCCCGACTTCATATTTCGTTGATTTCTTCAATTTCAACCTTCATTTAACCCTCTCGTTCATTTCCCTCCTTCCGGGCCCCTCCCGCTGGAGTTCGTGAATCACATCGGTAATTTTATCCTTTCTATTTTGCTTGAATTCCTCACACTCATCTCCTTTAAAACATTATCATCTGAATGTCCTTCTAAATGACTGCTGTGACTCTGCATATGGTTCCTGGTAGCGCTATTGTTGCCACTGCATCCATTATTGCTCTTGCTTTGATTTAATTTTCTTTGATTGTTAGCGCTGTTTCTCTTCCATTTCAGCCGCTCTTTTTTGAACTTCTCGAGCTGCATTTGTGGGCAGACATAGTTGCAAAAGCACCCCCAAAATCTAATTACCTTTGTTATCCGGTTATACACCGGTGTTCGATTCCCAAGTCAGGATTTGTTGATAATTCTGTGTTTGATTTTTGGGTTATCTTGCAGCATTTTCATATTGTATTCATAGTTCTTGTTTTCCCGCACTGCCGCGCTATAGAGGTTTGGTTTGAAAATGTCCATTCAGTTTTTGTCTTCTTCTTCAGTGCGGTTTTTCGGAGGTTTGTTTTTAGGAATGAGGTTGAACATGTTATTATTATTATTTATTAAAGGTAGTTTCTATGTTCATGTCGTTATTTATTATTATTATGATCGTCGATGTGGTTCAGTGTGTGCATTGGTATTACACTGGAGAGGTGTTAAAAGCAAATGCAACGCAAGAGCCGAAGGAATGGCGATACAGAAACATTTGGTGTTTATTGGTGTTTCCGTGCATCGACTATCCTTATGCTCACTTTATTCGTTACTTCATTGGCTTGGGTATCACCAGGTTATCTTCTTTTATTTGCTTGTTTATTATGTTAAAAGATAAAGAAGAAGATCGATATTCCTGTGCATCGAGTATCATATATCGACATTGGATTAATAGAGAAGTCTGATTTTCTGTTTGAAGGATGTTGAGAGTGTCGTTGAGATATAATGTGAAGGACATTGGTGCGATGTTCGAGTGAAGATAATTGAATATTATTCATAAGCATCAAGGATAGCTCAGCTGATGATCCGATGTTTCGTTATTTTTATTTTTGGTTTTTCTATCAATGCAATCAAACACCTCCATAATGTCAATGAGTAAATTTTCCCTCAACCTCCCTTGAATGTGTTATATATCATCATCTTTGCAATGTTAGGATCACTTTCATTTTCAAATCGAAATTGATTTGTCACGAGTTTGTCCTTGAAACCTGCTGCGAGAATTGGTATCGCGGTTTTCTCAAGGATTATTACTCAAGCAGGAGACTATTGTATCGGTCTTAAATCGTTTGCTCTTTTACTTTTTTGAATATTACGACGTTCCCTTCTCTTTTGCACTTCGCCTTTCAAAAATGATTTTTAGTTTCGATTTTCCTCCATCTGAAACTATTTTAATGACGTGTTTGGTCTTTTATTGAGAGAACCCGTTCCCATCACCAGCTGAACTATGAGGTGTTCTCATAGGTTTTCGTCATTACAAAAAAATAATTTTTTGAGGTAATCCAAATGTGTCTATTACAGGATCTGTCGTTCGTGTAATTCTTTAAAGAAGTTGCGGATTTCTCGACCTTCTTCCCGGATAAATCCAACGGTTTTCGTGTTGATCAAACGCGCTTGTTATTATATTATCGTGTTTATTTATTGTACTTTACCGTTCACCTTTTTACTTTCTTTGCATTCGTTTTATTTCTCTTTGTTATCTCGGTCAGTCAGTCAGTCAGCAAGTATTACGTTATTGTTATTTTTGGTCATGAAGTTGCGTGTTTATCGCGATATCCTTTATTCGTGTCTCATTATTCGATTTTATTTCTTGGTTTCGGCGTCTTTTCTCTTTATCTGGAGTTCGATTTCCCCTTGATAATATAGCAGTGTTATATTAAGATTGATATGTACAAGAGATACAGCTGCTTTCGAATGGATGTCTTCAATGAAGATGAGTTACTATACCTAATAATAATAATAATAAAACCTGTCGTGAAGATGGGTGAAAGGAACTGATGAGTGGTAAGTAGCACAGGTGAAGATAATTCAAAATAATCTGCATTTCGAAAACTGGATGAATTGTGACATATTTCCGAACCGAAAGACATCCCTAAATAACAAGGGGAAAAGGAAAAATTCTACTCAGATCAACTGATTTATATATCAAGAAGCAGAAGAGAAGTGAGATAAAGCAACGAAATTCCTGGATAGTCTAAGACACTAATTGATATCAAAGAACCAAATCTACTGCAGAACACATCAAACGTGAGAGGGAAACAGACACAAAGGAGAAGAAGAGAAACTGATAAACGCCTTCTAATTGAAGCATATCGCGGTTATATCATATGAAACATAATTAATAAAGAGTACGGGGATTGCGCGGAGATGACGTGAAAGAAACGCTCGAAAAATACGAAATCATTGAAGTGGCGTCGCGTTGTAGGATAATAAAACATTCAGTTCAAACATGAGGAGGTGATTAACGCTATTCAAACATAGGAGAAAACAACGTTTGATTAAACGACACAGCCTTCAAACAAAGCAAACGATTCTATTAAGGCGAAATGTAAACTGCCTCAAAAAGGAGAAACGAAATAGATGAAACAGATGATATCATTTTAATAAAAAAACACAAACATCCGCCTGAAGATACACACGAAGCAACGCCGGAGAAACGAACAAAATAAACACTCGTTAAACAAATAACAATCCTCCCCCGAATATGAAAATAACGGAGATGTTTAAATAAAATCAAATGGATGTTGATCAATAAAACCAAGGAATACAGTGTGAACATTAATGTAATGTAATATCAATAGTGTCGTGCTAGTCTTCGGGTTTGTTGTAGTAATAAAATGATTTGAATATTAAATACTAAAGCATCAAGGTGATGGTATCAATCAAATCATGCGATAAAATCATTAAAATATCGTAATACGATATAACGCGTTTCCTTGGAAAGACCATACCACCTCCATCATACCCTACCATTGAATAAAAACCTGATAAAACCCGAGAAAACCCGAGAAGACTATCCGAAACTGTGATAAACCCTTATTTTACAACCTTTTTTTATTTTCTTCAAATGAAATCTACCGTCTCGATCGAGATCGGAGTCGCGTTCATGACATCTCCAATGAAGTCGTTTGACATTCGAGCGCTTTATCACTGCGGTTTCATCTTCCCGTAATAGAGATACACGCGTGGAATTGTTCTTGTTCCTTCATTTTGTCCTTGTCCTGAAGTTGTATTTTTAGGTATCTCCGTGTATCATCATCGTATCAAACACCTTTATCACACAGTGAATCCTTTGATAAATTAATAAAATTTCTTAACATTCACCCCCTCCTCGACAGTCTCTCCCACACAACCTCCCATTCCAATAACCTTAACAACCATCTCCAACCATCCTAATTACAGTGCCAACCTTATAAACATTTAACAATTAATTCTTTATTAATAAATGATCTCGGCTATCTCAAGCCCCGACAAGCTGCTCCTCTCGAAGATCGAAGTCCTTAAAAAGGGAATCATCGACCTCCGACAGAAAAACTCCGAATCCGAAAAACAAATCTTCGAATGAAACAAAACCGCCTTGAATAACGAGAGAACGCTAAACGAATTCAAGTCCCAAATCAACGAGCTCAAGGATCGTTTGGCTTCGAAGGAGGAACTCGTCGATCGATTAAAGGTTCAACTCAGCAACATCCGCGACAAGAACGGCCAAGTACACCTCAAATCCTGAATCTCGAATATCTTCCGCAACGACGCCGAGGAACCCCTTGACACGGAAGGCGACGTGTCTTGATATAAAAACGAGAACATTCGTTTAAAGGAAGAAATCTCTTCTCTCCGCACGGAAAAGGAATTCGCAAGTGAGAAACTGAAGGAGACATGAGACACGTACAATGAATGAAAGAGCAAGTTCGACGGCAAATGAAAGGAGTACCAGGATAACCTCGACAGGGAGAACGTGGCGAAAATGGACGAAATCAGAAACGAATACATCGATAAGATTAATGGATTATACCGGGATTGAACTGAGCGTGACGCGGTGATAAAGGGGTGAAACGATAGGATCACGATAATGGCGGATTTCAACAAGAAGTTCGATGTGGAGACGGTAGAGTACACGACGAAGCTGAAAGACTGACACAACATGGTGATGAATAAAAACAATCAAATTCTGGAGTTGTTCGATGAGCAAGAGAATTTAATATCCGAGTTAAAAGCGAAGGACGCCCAGATCCTCAAGTGAAAAAGGCGGGTCGAGGAATGAGACGAGTACAAACCGATCGAAAGGGACCACGTCTTCACCGGGGTTGTCCTTCGGACCGACCGGGAAGGGGATACCCGCAGGAGAATCGACATCACGTTTGATATGAAGAATAAGTGTTTAAATATTATCAACGAAAATGAGCGTGAAATTATTGTGCATAACACCGACATTATCTCGGTGGCAAGGGATGCGAATGTGGGGAATCTGGTGTGGATCGCGTTTTGACAGGGTGAGAAGGAAGTGACTTACCGGTGTGAGTATAAAGAGAAGGAAATAAAGTATCTGTTACAGTTCTATCAGGAGATCGAATATAAAAAGAAAATGTGTATAAACACGATGATGGGGTTTACCTACGGGGATTTATTTGAGTAGGATGGAAGTGGAGTTCGATTGGGATTAATGTTATTTAGTATAGAGATGATATATATAAATTGAAGGGATTTGATAAGGAGGAGGTGGGAGTGAAGGGAGGGATGTCCGGTCAATAAAGGGGATTGAAAATGAAATAAAGGAAATGAAAGTTGAAAATGAGTGAATTGAGGATCGGAAAATACTATTGCGATGAGGTGATGGAATGGAATTGGTTATTGATAAGGTAAAAAATAGTTAAATAGCGATGGTTATCACCGTTAGACGCATTGAATTAAACATATAATTATAAAAATTTAATCGTGGATCATACCTCATTGGTATCCGGGTACCAATTGGAGAGATGTACCAAGATATTGATTTCAATTACAAACAGGTTGAAACCGTGGCATCAATGGTTGATATGGGCAGTTGCTTGGGAAGTGGAAGAGAGGTCTCCAGGTGGAAGGTTCAGGGGATGCCAAAGACATTGAACGAAATTAATTATCCTCTTTTTATTTAGTTTTCCCTTTATCATTCAGATCCAATTCTCACCCCGTCTAACCATCTTCATCTCCGTCATTTCCCCACTTGTTCTCATTTTGTCGGTTTCAATTTGGCGGATATCAGTATCAAAGGATACCCACAACGAGATCGCATAGACCTTTAAATAAAAGGGGTAATAAAACATTGACGAACAACATCTGAATTTATCAGGGTTACATCTGAATTTATCGGGGTTCGAAAGGTAAGATCAACAGAAAGCGATAAAGTATCAAAGGGTATCACCGAATAACGACAAATACACAAACCTCAGATCGTGATCTTGTATGAAACCCCCCAAGACACAAACGCTTTCCCATAAAATAAAATGCTTGCTATCGCAAGCAATCCAGGCGGATTATAAAGAATTCCATTACAATACAATCCAATTTATCATACCGAAACCTTCAGATCCTGAATACACATCCACATGAAATACCCAATTCATAACACAATCAACGCGAATTCTATTCGCGTTTAACGAATAAAAAATAATATTCTTTTCATACCGGCTCAAGTCCGTAGAACAGAAACCAAAATAATAACCTTGAAATGATTGGGATCATCGCACAGGTCCCCCGATATAATAACACAAAGCAATATACGCGTTTAAATCGTATTTCGTTGCATCATTGAAGTAGAACGCCTTGCACGGGTTGAGTTTCGTTGACATCGCCGGGAACACTCCACCACGGAATCACCCGAAAACACTCGGTGATAAACATTCACTTTACAAATCACATTGTTTTCCCATTACATCATCTTTGTTCTTGGTGATACCAACCCCGACGATCCACCGGTCATTCATCACATCTAATATATCACACCCCGAAAACAACCTTTACTCACCTCACCCGATTTCTTCACCCTAACACAACCCCCAACACACGCCAACCCAGGAACTAAAAACATTTTATCAATTACCCTCTTTATCAGTTAATTAACTTTAATTATTATCAATCACAAACTCGAACAAATCGAGATCACCTCACGTCGAATACTTTTCAATTCATCACCCCGCGACTTGGTGATCACACCGACCAAACGCGCCTGATGTCCCTGATATCGTAATCACTTTATTATGGATCCGAATATACCCTCCCCCGTTTACACTGTAATCAACCGCACTTCAATCCCGGTCTTTGAGTTCCATTTTAAACGCTTGTTCGATATCGGAATGAGTTTTACAACGCGACATTCCTCTGATGTAAACGCAGTTTCCTATTTGAACTTGAATGTATTTGAACTTCCCGGAGGAGTCGATTACGCACGTCGGTAAAGATTTTCATTTTATTTGGGGGTCTTCCGGGAGAGCGGTGTCCATTTAATGTGAAGTGGGATAAAACAATAGTAATAAAAGTAAAGAATTAAGTATGAAAAGTGTGTTTTTGAAGCATCATTTTAAATGGTTTGAGGTGGATGAATCGGGGAACGAAAAGAAATCGGATTAGTTTTGTTGTTTTTTCAGGAGATACCGATTGAAAGAGTATGGTGATATACTGAAACCCCGGGGTGAAAGCACGGGATTTGATGAACATAGTTACGATGTTGTTGATGGGACTGCTATCACGATCGAAGAAGAAGTTTTAAATAAATGAAATTCTCGAAGGGGTCACACCGGAGAATGAGTCCGATAAAGGGGAAGAAATACTGTTTGATGTAATCAGATGATGTGAAGTGTAAACGAAAAGATACTACTTCATTGGGAGATCAAGGCGAATTGGAAAGGAAGTCAGGGAAGGTCAGGCGGTGGAAGGGTATTTTTAAATAGATCTACACTTAATTGTGGTATGATAACACGTCGATTTCATGTTTTGTCAGGGATGACTATGGAGATTCGCTTGTTTTGAAGATTAATTTTAATGAATGTTCACTCGGGAACTTGGGTGGTTCACATGATTTCATTTGATTTATAATGTGATTAGGGCATTGATTTAATTTCTTTCGGAGTTTTCTTTGAATTCGTCGTTCTTTGAGTTGAACTGTGTATTTGTCTGGTGGATGGGATTGGTTATGATTATACAAAAAATGATGATTTAACATCGAAACCGAGAGAGTATATCGGAACAAGGTAAATGAAACATGGTTGACCGTGCAAGATAAACCATTCGCGCTACAAATCCGACAAACATAAAAGAGGGAAAAAGCATTTCCTGGATGGGAAACTCCCTCAAATGAATATAAAAAAACACGAAACACAAACAACTCACCGCGGATGAATCTTGCACCGAATGAAAAGCCCAATGAAAGCGCTGCGAAAGCAGTGCAAAAACAAAGTATCTTAATCAACAACATCGTTGATCAAGAGAACGGAGAGCCCGGATATTCGATGATACCCTATTGTACCGACCTCCTCACAAGTATTTAGAACTCGCACTAAACAAAGAGCCGAAACAATGGAATCAAGAAGCCTTTCGGAGAGGACTTTACAATAAACGCTTCGTGAGCGACAAAACACTCAAATGATTTAATCACTTTAATATCATATTTCATAATCTCAAGTGTTCTCGGATATGAATGCGTATGCTATAAAGCAATGCTATTGAACAGCGCTGCAATGCCCACGACATCGTTCATTTTATTCATCCTTCTGTTTCGGAATCACCGGCACGTCTGGATTGAATTTCATCGACAATTCAATGAAGTGAGAGAGGGTGATACCTGAACCGTTGGATATCGTTGACAATGCTATGATGATTTCGAGATGAGAGTTTCGGGATTACCAGCCGCCACGGTACGATGTTGAACATTTTTCCTGATATCGATAAGCTTTCTTCCCTGGGAACCGCTGCGAGATCCGCCCTTGTTTATAAAGAATAACAATCACAACTCAAACAAATGTTACTAAAACCTTAAAATGAGAGTGGTGTGTCAGCGACTTGAAACGGAAAATATCAAAGCAACGAAGTCCGACGCAGAAGCAAACGCCGTGTCACGGCTTCACAAAAACAGAAATCATTTGACACCGCTGCATATGCCGATGATGTTGCGATATTTGCAATGGAATTATTTGCACTTCTACATAAGCAACTGCAATGGAGAGTATTACAATGGAGTGTGTTAAAACGGGGTTGCACACTGAAAACATGGAACAATCCAAATGAACTCCACGTTTGACCTTCTCATCCGATCGCGGTGTTGGATTTAATGCGTCTGTGATGTACGAGATTTCATTTAATAGTGCGGTTATCTTTAAATAATAAACGATCCAGGAGTTCCCTGATAAGGATACCTGGAAGGTGTAAGGGATATGAAAGTGGAAGATGTTAAACTGGATTGAAAGAGAGGAAGGAGAGATACTCGAGGTGTAGATTGAATAATTAATAAAAGGTTTGGACGATGTTTGAGAGGGTGAATAAAGGAAATAATAAGAATTTATTTATCAAAGATATTTAAGATTGTATTTGTGTTTGCTCGTTATAAGGTTGAACAATGAGATTAATTTCGGTGTTTAATAATGAGGTGTTCGGGCATTTATTTATTTATTCTCATATGCATTGTTATTCTTATGTTTTGGTTGAATGCACAGGATGACTTTGTCATAATAATAACAATAATAATTGTGTATTGAGTGTATTGAGTGTATTGAGTGTATTGAGTGTATTGAGTGTATTGAGTGTATTGTGTGTATTGTGTGTATTGAGTGTATTGTGTGTATTGAGTGTATTGAGTATATCGTGTATTGAGTATTTCTTATTGTGTATTGAGTTTCTTGAGTATTGAGTAATATATTAGCCTAAATATTTCAGTTCTTCCATTCTTCCATTCATTCATTCACCTTCCTTCCTTCATTCATTATAATCCTCATCTCCAACCCGACTCCAATTCCCCCATTTAATCCCTTGATCATCCTTGAACCCCCAACAAACCCTCTTCTTCTCCCAGTGTCCCATCCCTCCATCCTTTTCTCTCCTCACTCCATTCACCAATCTCCTCAATTATCATCCTCATCCTCATCCTCCACCTCCCCCTCCTCCACCTCCTCCCACTTAATAAACAACAACAACATCAACATTTAAATAATCGAATTCACTATTTGCTTTAATCCAACCTTACATAACGCCCGACAAGGCAAACAAAAAAGCATTTTATTTATATTTAAACAAACATTAATTACTTCTGCATACGATCTATATAACATTTACATAGCTTCAATAATATAATCAACTATTGTTTATTCTTTCGACTTCTTCGTCCGTCACTTCAGGCGCATGTCGCTGTATTTTTTAATCGCTTGGTCGATTTTCCCCTTTTCCTCCTTTTCAATAGCGTCTGAGCGATAGTTCTCTTCATTGAAAGACGCGAAAGTCGGCTTCGCACGCTTGACATTCGTTGTCGGTTTTTTCTCGAAAATAGCGAAGCACCGGGGTTTCAGTCCGCTATCCGCGGTGTGAATATTAAAATCGGATTTATCTTTCCTCGCACTGGAGTGCGGGATGGAATTAAGGGGTACCGTGAAAGGGGGCGGAAGGCCGATATCGGGTTTCTTCTTCGGAATCGGGTTTATGATCGTGATGTTGTTGTTGTTAATCGTGTTCATTTGAATCAGTTGGGAGTTGTGAACTTTACTTTCGTTCTTTGATTTTGATCATTCGTAGAAGGTGTTTTGAACCTTTGCGCTTGAAGTGTCTTGCGCGTTGGTCGTGTTCGTTCCCATCTCCTGAACATGTTTCGGGCTTCGAACCACGCTGATTGTCAAAGGAATTTTCGAGATTTCGTGGACCGGGCGATCAGTGTTCACGCCCGCGTCGTGTTTCAGTTTCGGTTTCCGGGAAATGAGCAACTCGAAATGTTCTTTCTGCTTTGGGTCTTCCCGGTGTTTCGAGTGATGATTCTTATTTTTCGAAGGAATGATCAATTCGAAATGTACTTTCTTCTCGTCGTTCTCCTTCTTTTGTTGGGGATGTCTCCCGGTGGTAGTCTCGTGTTGCTTTGCTGTCGCAGTGATTTCCTTCTTCATCCCGCCCTTTCAGCCCGAAGCGATGATAGTTCAATCGAAATGTTCTTTTCGTTTCGGCTGCTCCTTATGCGACTGCGTCCCGGTGACCTCGATTTGGAAGTGATTTCACTTCATTTGCTTTGTTTGCATCGGTTGCTTCGGTTGCTTTGTTTGCGTCTCAGTTCGCTCTTTCCCTAACGTCACCCGCAGCCCCTGCACAATTACAAGGTTAAATTTCTTCCCTTTTCCTCCCGCGTGTTCTCCCTCTCCACATTCCTCATCCTCGTTATTTCAAACAACACTCCTAACCTTATGTTTATCGGTATGCATCGCAGCATCGCCCATCGCCCCGGGCAGCGGCAGCGGCAGTCCACTCCCATAAAAATCACAATTATGTTTACTTTTCCTCGCCCCACTCCTCATGGGCGTTCCGTCGCAGTTCGCTTTATTTTGACAGTTGAACCCTTCTTGCGTGTTTATCATCAGCGTCGCACCGAAGGTGCGCTCATTCCGACTGACAACACGTTCGCCTTTCCTCCCGTTGACGTTATAATTCTTTGCTTCGCATTCACTTTTTTTCGTGCATTCACTCGCGACTTTGTCGCCTTCCCATTTGAACGCGCCTTGTTCTTCCGCGCCGCGCTTCCGCCAGGGTTCACTCCCCAGTTTCATCTTTACGTAGTTGTTAACGTACGTGTTATTATTATTATTACCACCACCACCGCTACCGCAACGTTCTTTATTCACGCGACTGTTATCTCAGTCGTACTGACTGAGCACCCGACGATGATGCGAATGCTTTCCCTCGTTGTCGTTGTTGCCTGCGCCGGTGTGTCCCGGGCGAGAGGAGTGTTCCAAGTTATAAATTTGCGAATTCGACTGGTGCAGACTCGACTGGGTCTTCAGTCACGGGCTCTTGTCGCGGAGCTGTTTGATGTAGTTCAGCGCCTCGGTCTTCTTATCGTCGGAGGACAAAATGTTTTGGATGTTCGAACACATTTTTGTGTAGCAGTTCCTTCCCTTCGGCTTTTTATACGTGTCAACGTTTTTGAACCGGTCGTTATTTTCGATGATGTGTTGCAGGAAGAGGCTGCCGCCGGGAATCATCTTTGCGAAGGCGAGTTTACCTGCGCTGCTTGCGGTTGCTTTCGGGTTTGGCGGGATGTGATTGTACTGTTTTGAACGATTAACAGTTTGCATTTTATCTTTTATGTTTATTATTACTATTTTTGCGTTTTAACGGAAGAAAAGCGGATTTGATAGTTGAGGAAAATATTTTTATTAATGTGGGGATTGGCTGCGGGTGTGGGAGTGGGATGTGGGTGTGGAGTGGGATGTGGGAGTGGCAGTGGGATGCGGGAGTGTAGTAGGTGGATAAGGCTATTACGGTGGTGATTAAGTTTTTGATCGGATTTGGATTGGTTGTGCTTATGCCGTGTTTAGGTGGGTGGATGGTACTCGAGTGGTGGTGCTTATTTGGTATTTTGTTTTGTAATTTCGTGTTTCGTTCCGTTGTGGGATGTTCCGTGTTGATTTTATATTCACGTTTCCTTGGGATTTCTCAGTGTATAATCATAATTAATTGGTAATGTATTGGTTTGAGTGTATTGATTATCAGGGGTTGAATATATGACATTTTCATTGCGGAATAAGGGAATTAACTGAGTGAACATATGAAACATGATTATTATTTTTTATTTAGAGAACCAGGAACAAACGTTTTTAAAATATGTTTTAATCTTTCTCTTCCTCAAATTCACATTCACTCATTCAATTCTTCTTCTTCTCCTTCTCCTCATTCTCACCCTTCTCCTTCTCCTTCTTCTCCTTCTCCTTCCCTCCTCAGCATAATCTCCAGAACACTCCCCTGATTACTACCATGCCCTCAATACATCCCCATTTAACCTATTCTACAACTTAATCATTACCAACCTATCATCATTCCATTAACAACCATATCATTATTCTTTCTCCTCTTTTGATTCTTCAATTACCAATATTATCACTCCTTTCTCTCAGGTTTCTTTTTATGATCTTTCCACTCCCTTCTCCCTTCTCTAGTCACCCATGAACTCACATCTTATCATCTCATTTTATACCCCCATTGCTAATCATTGCTAATGAACGCCTCATAATTCTATTCCTCCTCTACCAAGGACACCAGGCAGAGGGAGTTGTTTATCAAACATCATTTTAACATCGAATTGTTTTTCAAAAGGGTTAACTCACAAACAAGAACACGCACCAACCAAAGTAAAAACAAACAAACCTAACGCAATACGAATACCCATTAGGTACGCCCAAGAATCTCGAGAGACCTTGTCCATATTTTTTCCTTCATTGATCACAGTTTCCCGCAGACACGCCACGTGGACGTCAATCACATTATCTTCCGCAATGTTTATCTCCTTCTCTAGAAGGTGTTTCTCACTCCTTGTTCTTGTGCCTCTCAAGGGCGTTGTTTTGATATTTTAAATTTGCGGTTTTTTCACTTTATTTCCAATCTCAACTCCCGTTTAATACCCACACTTTATTTCCATCTCACGAAACAAACGCGGTAACCACTAATAAAAGTCTACTCAACGTGGTCAATTGTAACACAGGTTCGTATCGTTCTCCTTCTCCTTCGTAGACAACGAACACTCGGTCTCCACTTACACACTTTAAAACAATGTCGTTAACTTTGTTAGTTCCGAGCGGTTATCTGTCTCATTTGTTCGGTGTTATCTTTGATTTCGTTATCAGGATCTCATCGAGGATTGAAACGCTACCATTGCTACCATGAAAACCATTAAATGAAGTCACTTTTTCACACTCCTCCTTCTGCATATCCCGGCACTTTAATTCATTTTAAAAATATTTTCCATAATACTGCAACATCTCCCCCGAATTTATACTCTAAAACATCCACCTTCCGGACCCACCGACGAACCTGTCACATGCAACCCGCCACGATAGCGAAACAATCTCCCTTAAATCGTTATCATTCTAATTATAACCATCACCCATGACCAACACATTCACACGATTAAACATTCGCTCCTTACCCTTATCCTTCATTTCCCGTTCTCATCCCCATCCTCACATCAAAAACTCTGCTTTCCACCATTCACCTTACACGAATTAAAATCCGAACTAACTCTTAACACCTCCAATCAAACGTTCCATTTCCCCGACTTCACCCTCGCTTAAAACGCAGCGCATGAATATTATTTAATTTTTTATTAAATATGATCAACACCATCCTCGTCGACAAGGAAGAAAAGCAGAAGCGCCTCGACCGGTGAGCCCGCTTCGGCGCGAACGACGAAGAGTACATTAAGACAATCACAAAAGACAAATCGTTGAAATGAACCCCCGACGACATCGTCCCGAAGAACCCGGCGGCGTCGTATAAACTCGACTTTACTTATTTACCCTCGCCACCCCCGGGCAGACAAGGCGGAGAAGGCGGACAAGAGACGAACATTAGCAATCCGGACGAAACTGAACGAAACCCCCAAGAACAACCCGCACCGAAAGGGGAAGAAGACGCTCCCACTCCCACGACCACCGCCCCTGCAAACCCCGAAATCACCCTCGATAAAAAACAGCTGATGCTCTTCGGTGTGACGCTGATGAACACGGAAGACATCGAGAAGTACTTCAACACCGCGGAGATTAAAGTAAAAAAAATATTTTGGTTGAACGACTTCACCTGTTGAATCGAGTTCGACACCGCGGAAATCGCGTTGAAAGCGTACGCGGAGTACACTGGATCGAGTTATAATCCTGAGCGAAGTGAGATCGATAATTACAACTGGAAGAGCGCTCGGAAATACACAAAATGAAACCATGAAATGGACATCGAAATCAGAGTTGCACAGGTGGGTGATACAACGAGGAAAAGTGCGAGAAAGGAGTCGGTGTACTATAAATGATACAGTGATCGGTATAATGTCACCCGCGGGTGAAGGCGACAGCAGAAGCAAATTCAAAAGAGCGATGGGTACGGGTATCTTGGGCGCGGAAACGGCTATGGCAGGAAAGGGAATTCGCGGTACTCACGCCGCGAGCGCAGCCGCGATAAATACTAAAGCGGGATGTGATTGATTTTTGTCGTCGAGGACGTTGTGGGAAGGGGTTGCCCGGGATATGAAGGGATTTTTTTTCCCTTTTGAGATTAAGGATATAGCTAAGTTATAATATCAAATAAACAAAACATAATTCATAATTGAAGGTGATGTGTAAGTAACATAAGTAGAATTTTTTCCTTCTCGCGATGGGGTTGAACTGTGATTTGAAGGGTTTTGTATAATTGAAGAGTGTGGTATGTTATTACTTTACAATGTTTGAGTGTTGAATTTATTGGATGTGATCACGGGAGTTGTGCGTGAAATGAAATCAGCGGTGAAGAGTAATTATTTAATTACTTTAAATGGCTTTGTTTGGTACGTGTGATTAGGATGAAAGGTCGGTGTTTGGGATGTTAATTTGTTGGTTGGGATAGACAGAAATTGACGGACATCACGGTGAGATGGTTTGATTCTCGTGTGATAGAGACTGGATATGCGGTGGAAGGAGAGAATTTTGGGATAATGATAGTAGTGAATGTTCCAGGGTTTGAGGGAGGAGAAAGCGGGAAGAAGGAGTAATGGACAGTTAAGTGGAAGAAGTGAATCGAAATAAGAAGGAGAAGAAGAAGGAGGAAAAAAAGAAGAAGAAGAGGTAGTACAAATAACAAATAATACGTCTCAGACGCTGTTGAATTCAATACATAAAGTAATAAAAATATAAAAATAACTTTTCCTGTTTATTTCGTAATATCATATTATGATATG
>JAWNBB010004945.1:0-15225 GCA_036325645.1 Balantidium ctenopharyngodoni
GGGGATTGGGGATTGGGGATTGGGCCCAATCCCCACATAAACATAAATATAAACATTTAGAATATTATTTCATAGATAGTCCTAAATGGTTAAGAAGTAATAGTACATTTTACTTTTTCAACAAGGAGATGATTATTTTTTATTGAGGCATTTTCTCGTCGATGCTATCAAATACTGTTTTAACCCTAATCATTAAATACCATAAAAATTCCTTTATCATTCCCACTTTCAAGCATTATTTATGTTCCTTACTCAACCAAATTCAAACTAACTCCCTCATTGTCCTCTGCGTAGTTGCTTAATTAAAATTTAGTAATAATAATTATAATAAAAACTGTAGAAAATAAATGGAAAATACCACCCTTCCGAATAATAATATTAATATTCAACTAAAGCCACGTTCTAAAAACTATTTCACAATCCTCAAAGAATATCAACAAAAACAAGACACTCTTCAGATTCCCACTAAATCAGATACAAAACCAAAGACCACCCCTAAATTACGACAATTCATTTACAACACATACTCTACAAAGTTATCAAGCTATTACAACCGCAATAAAAGCAATATTAATTTTTACGGCAATCATAAATACGAAGAATATCAAATCGAGGCCTGAATAAAAGAAATGTTTCACTACAAGAAAACAATTCTCGAAAGAATAAAGAAAAATCCTATTCAGTTAAATAGAAACTATCCTGTAAATAATACAGAAAATGAAAGCTTTATATGAACACCATTGCCAGATATGCAAAGGAAGAAATTAAAAAGTGAAAACGATAAAACGGAATTTAGCCACGCGGAACGAACCGCGGTTGTGATGAGAATTGTTGAATATTCCGATAGTCTATCAACAAGGGCAAACAAGACGAAAAAAATAAAAGAAGAAACAGAAATAATGATTGTAATGAAAAACGCGATTGCCCAAATCGAAAAGTTTTGGTGAGAAAATAAAGATAATCAAGGGAGAAATTATCTCAGGTTTGTCAAATGACTTCGGCGGTCTATCAAAAAGAAGGTAATTTCAAGGATAAACGACTATCTGATTAAGGTTAAAAATGAGAAGTTTGAAAGGTTTATCAAAGGGATGGAAGTCGATTCACCAAACGATTTGAATATTAATTATGAAGGATGCGAGAGGATCAATAAAACCTGAGCAGTAACAAGCTATTATTGTAGTAAATTTCTTTATCAAGGCGTGAACCAAGATATTTCAAGAGTAGTTTCTTTGCAACAATACTGGAAATCATTACGTATTCGATTGGAAAATAAAAAAATGTTTGTACTGAAAGCGAGAAAGGATAGGTATGATAAAGAAAAAAATGAAATCATAAAGCAAAGTATCGCTTGACCACAAGCGGTTCAAACGAAAACGATTGTTAAAATCGATAAATTACGTGTAATTCAAAGACGTTGAATAATATCATTTTATAAGTCTCAAGCACGATGAAATGTTTTGCAATGTTCACAACAAGAAGATTGTAATCAAGCAATGGTGATGGCCATCAAAGCAATAAATTCATACGTCATCACAAAAGAGATCCGTAACAATCTAACTATGATTACTAAACAAAAGCCGAGTTTCATTAACCATAATTTCTTCACTAAAACGAAAAGAAACACAACTTCATCCTTAACTTCAACGTGTCTTCCCTTAAATATAGCATCGGAATCTCAATTCGAAGTGCTGTGTAAAGCCAGTGATCAAAGCATTATAATATTAATTCAAACAATAACTCATTGTTACTTCACAACCTTGATTCATCAACTTAAGAACATTTATAATTCTCGTATGAAAATCGAATTAATTTTATCGTCACTTCACAAAAAACTTACACTCAAGCATTATTTATGGGCTTTCTACCGTAATACTCATACCATTTATCATACTCACAAAACAATAAATCGTAGTCTCAAAGCACAGTCAAAACGGAAAAAATGTTTTCGATATCACAACGTACATAATAACATCATAGTCTTTAATCCTAAACTGAACATGTACGTAGCACAACAAGCAACACAAATACTTCATTTACTCCAATACAAAGAAGGTTTTAAACGAATCAAACTCAAATATTACATCGACAAAATCGAAAGATTTAAACGTCTTATTTCTTCCAAGGCTAAGTATACTTGATTATACCGTTGATGTCTTAATAAACTCAGTACAGATAATATCAATTTAAATAACAAACATTGCTTTGATCTTATCAAATACAGTAGCATCCGCTCAAGAATGTATACTCAGTGATTAGAAAAAATATTAACGTGAGATATTACCGATAATAATACCTATCGCGATACCACACTCAATTTTTCTGAGTTTATTAAGCTCTTTTTTAAACGAGATAGTAGACAAAAGGAAATACGAGTAAATATATGCAAAAATAAATACTGCTCTGACCTTGAGAATAGAAGTGAAGTCAATGAAAACGATGACACAGTAATATGTGAAAAACTGAAACTAAGCACAGATGTCCCGAATAATGTGTTAAAGGATTTAAAGACAATCAATAAAAAACGGGATAATTATATTAGTTTCTGAAATGAAAATATGAAAATAAATAACAAGTGAATTAAGAATATTAGTCAGGATAGTTTTTTCGGTGATCAGTGCTCAGTTTCGTATTGTCAGAAATCCGCGAGGATTAGACTGGGAACGGAGAGTTCGGTTAATTATAGCGATGTTGTGGGAAATAGCAATTATAGTGATAATTAAAAACATAATGAAAGGGTGGTTTGGAAAGTGATGAATAAGGATATTGAGGTTATTTGAATAATTAACTGGTTTTAAATATGTTATATTTGTACATGTTTATGTGAAGGGTATACGAAGTAGGTAAGTTACCCATGCAAATGTTTTAAAAATATTCGGTTTGAGGAAGGTTAAAATCGAGTTATGGACAATAATTATGAAATGCAGTTCCTCTGAGGAGAAGTTGACGAAGATGAAGGAAGAAAGGTTATCCAATGGAGATAGTTAACCAAATAATAATTGAGTGATGATTGATGAGTTTTAGTTTTAAAAAGCTTAACAATTGATTTAAAAGTGACCCATATAAATGCACTTGTCTTAGATGATGCTTAATTCAATACAGAAACATAAACATTAATGCACTATTACTGAAAGGGAGGAGTCCTGTCCAAAAAAGTGTATCTATTGATTCCTCTACCTTCAAAATAAAAGAAAGGGTTAAACTGCAAAAAAGCAAGAAAAGAACAATGATCTTCCTTGCAAAAGCATTCAACTCCTTTCAAAGAAATAAATAAAAAGAGACAACCTGGAAAGTGTAAAAAGGAATTAAAGTACTGAAATTAGTGAATGTTGTAGAAACTAAATCAATTGACATAAACAAAGTTATAGTTAGATATTTAAATAAATATGATGATTGGGGAAGAAGAGCAAGAGAAAGAAGGGAGAACTGGAGACAAAGAATAGACTAAAATGATCAATAATTGATTTCGCTATGAATAATCAATATGGTTGGTACAATTAATTATGTCTTGTATAACAAGCGTAGAAGAAACTTAGAAACAATAGATGAGAGTTTAAGGTTATAATAGATTTCTTCAAAGGGTATTCAAATAAGATAATAAAAAACCGAAAGCAAATACAGAATAAATGAAATAAAAGAGAATTGAAGATGAAGTTAGATGTTTTAGAGAGTTCAAAACATATTTACCCATTTTAAAAGTACAGCAACGCTAAGTAAAAGATATTGTCGAAGTCATTATTTTCTTTATTTTAAAATCTCCAATATAATTAACTTAGTCAAAGTCATATAAAAGGCCTAATCAAAGAAGATAATACGTATGATGAATTAAGTAATTACATAAAGTTACTGTGAAATATTAGTAACAAAAACAAAGGAAATATCTTTACCTGGAGTGTAAAAGGAGTTTTATTTAAGAAGAAAGAGATGGATATCAAGGGAGAGACATGAGATCAACTTCTTCCTGACGCATGATTAATCATCCTGAAAAAACTCAGAGCACTGCTCTTGTGAAAAGAATACGAGAAAACAAATTACGAAATAATCAATTTGACTTTCGCTTAAATTCCGATTGTAATACCGATGGATATAATAACAGTTTAAGAATCGATATTTAAAAACCTTTGACTGTATTAACAAGTGGAAGCTAAGAGCATATGAATAAACAACTTAGGATCAGATGCCGCACATTTTATGAAGTCTCGAAGATATTTATGCTGAAATAACAAGAGTTTTGAAGCTATTAAATAATAATTCAGCAATATTCGAAAAAAACTAAAATTATTTTTAACTTTTATTGAAAGTAAACTCAATCACATAATGCCTTTGATAGTTTGATAAAATTAAAGGAAGGCCTAGAAGAAGCACGGAAAGCGATAAGATGGTGTCTGGACCTTTCTTAAGCACTAAACTTTCCCTCGTGAATATGCTTTCATGCTTATAATCAGCCTTCTCAACATTATCGTAAAGTAAATGTTGAGTGTAATCGAATGAAATAGTAAATTAAAGTGGAGAAAAAGGATTAAATATTGGCTCATTAGAGAATCAAAATATACAACTAAATCAACAGAAGTTATCATAAAAAATGATAAACGAAGAGAAAAAAATGATTGAAGAATGGAAAACTGATGACGAAAAAAGTATTAGAAACGAGGATTAAAATGAAGAAAAAATAGTATGTGAAAAACTCCTAAAATATCAATTATTGGTACAATTTATTAATATCAAGAACACCTCCAGATAGACCAATTACTAAGTAAAACACTTTCCTAAACAGCGACGAATAGATGAATTAATCGACGTTTCCGAATAAATAAAACAAAAAGAATTTCATACTAATAATACTCATTTTAATAAAGATGAAAGAGAAGTAAATTTTTCACCTCTTTATTTTAGTCTTTTATTTATTGAACTAAGAAGTTACTTTATTAATCAATCTTCTTCTGATATTTACAACACTTTTTTTGGTAATACTATCGTATGTGATTTAGTTTCCTGCGTATTCTTTAAACCTTCTTATGTTTCTTTTTCTTTTTTCAAAATACGAGAACAGATAACTTCATAAAAATTCATTCGTTTCCATTTCCCAACTATCATTTCTCCTTTGTTTCTAATTTATATAATCATATTTCTATCAAATATAATTCAGAGTACTTCAATCCGCGAACTATCTCCCCTTAATTTCTCTACCATATTTACTCCTTTTCCTATTTATTCGATATAATTATTATATTTATGTTTATTCGATAATTTTATTTAATATGACCACAGCCAAATTTTTCTTTCATTCACTATGGTTGACATTACTCCTTCTTCAAACTTCATCTTAAGATTACAAATGAAAGAGATTTTAGTTTATAGTTCACATAATCTTTCTTCACTCGCAAATCCAAAGATATTTTCACTTCAGTGACTCAAAGCATAGTCCCAGTATTAATTATTATCTATTCAGTCGGGTACGCTTTATAGTCAACTCGTATTCGATGTAATAAAATCTCCTATTTTTACAATTTAAACTTATTAAACTCAATAAAACACGACTTAATAATATAAAAAACATATTATTTATCTCATTAATCTTCTCAATCGCAGCTGCTTTTCGAAGCTAATATATATTATTCTTTTTCTTCGAAGGAGACTTACTATTCGATTTAAAAAGATATAGTTTCGATGAAGTCGTAGTTGAATTCCCACTGAGATGACTTTTCAATTTGATGTCCTTTCACCTCTTCTCTTGGTTGATTGTTTTGTTATTGGAAATAAATTCGGTAGTTTTCACTTGGTTCCTATCTGCTTTCTCTTCTATTTGCTTTCAGTTTGCGCAATTATCATCCTGTCATACTAAATTATTATTGCATAATATTATTCACTTTGGTTCATGGTCATCCTTCACAAGACGGTCCTTCCAGACAAATCTGGTCAGTTCCCTCGGTGTTTCTTTTATCGAGG
The DNA here is from genome assembly GCA_036325645.1 of Balantidium ctenopharyngodoni. Classification (NCBI taxonomy): domain Eukaryota; phylum Ciliophora; class Litostomatea; order Vestibuliferida; family Balantidiidae; genus Balantidium; species Balantidium ctenopharyngodoni. Next base: position 5,944 of record JAWNBB010004945.1, read on the forward strand.
TGGAAACTGGGTTCTTTTTAATTTCGATATATTCATTATTACTTTTATAATTTTGTTTATTGTTCTTATCCATTACGTTACAAACATCTTTCTTGACCCCCTCACTTTTAATGCGAAGATCAAAGGTGTTTTTACTGTCAAAGCTTGAATTTAGCGATGAATTATCATTTTTAATCATCGACGGTTTGTTTTCTCATGTTTGATTTATCGTAACAGAATAATCTTTCGGATTTTCGATTTTCGATCAATTGATCGTTTCGGTTTTACAGTATACATTACCTAGGACAACAGGCTGCAACGATAGATATTGCGATATATAATTAGTAAGGATAAATGATTGATCAGTAAGGACGTTTCTTATTTCTTCTTTAGTCAGTGAAAGACTTTGCACGTAGTCTAAAGAGATAATGTTGGATTTATTGGATGTTCTTTGCTTGTTGATATTTATACAAGGAATATCAAGTAAATTGTCATCGTTCACACATCACTCACTTAGCTGAAGACAGCCATTTGACAGTTTCTTTTTTATTAACATTATCATTCTGTTATCAAGATCTCCTATGCTTTGTGGCTTGACATAAGTACTAACTACACTACTTATTTCACTCAACACATTCGGATTAAAGTATACGTTGATGTATCCTTCCGAATAATATTTATTAGCATTGTTATTGTGATTACATCATCAGAAATCAACGATACAATTTTGAATATTTTTCAACTTCACCGGCTCAGTGTACTTGAACTCTCAATTGGTTTCCGTTTTAAATATTTGTGCGTTGAGGATGTCGAAATCCTTTCATTTGTAATTGTTATTTATTTTATAATTATACTTATTGATCTCCATGTTTCTTTCTCTAATGCTAAGATTACTGGATGTTTCTCTCGTCAACCGTGTCATTGAATATTCATGAATAATAGCGATTCCGTTTCACAAAGGGAAAAACTTGATAATATAAAGTAATCTTGGATAGGTGGAAATGCATTCGAATTTAACTAAGTAATAGTTTTGTTCTTCTTGATTTATAAAGGAAGTCCCGTGTTCATTCATGTAATCCTCCCGCATTGTCTCCGATAAATACACGAGTTGTTCCCAGATTTCAGACGATATTTTACAGATTTTTTGATTTTCTAGTGAACGCATGTTGAATCATCGCTGCTTTGTTTCGATGTTTAGAATGTACATGTTATTGAATTGAATGTTAGGGAGAATTATATCGTCTTTCTTGATAAGATTACACAACACTTTATGGAAATTAACGACTAAATACTTGAGAATTATTGATCCGTAAAGAGAGTGCTTTGTCTGGTCGGTTAATGAGGTGGTTGCTGTATTTCATATCTGAATATAGTTATCGATTGATGATGAAAGATGTAGTCACAATAATTTGATCAAACTTGCTTTCGCTGTGGATTTAAAAAGACCGATTATAATATTATTTTTATCGTTGGAATTGGTGCTATCCTTGCGAGAGGAGGGATATAAAAAAACAGCTTTGTAGTCAGAGAAATAAACGGTGATGAAGTAATTTGATGCTTGTGTAATTGCTGTTTTCAAGTAGTTTTTACTAAAGTTGATTATGATTTTTTGATATTTTTTAAGGAAATCTTCATTTAATTTTGAAAAATCCTGAGCGATGAGCGAAGAACCTTCCGTAGTAATATATAGAAAATGGAGGAGTGATGAGAAATCTGGTTGAAAGGGAGACTGGTTTGAGTAGGATATTAATGAATTTTGCTTTGATAATGTTGATGATGGAATATCATTGAGACCTAAAGCTCTAATAATTATTTAATAAAATGTATACTCAGTTTGTGTTGTTTTATTTCTTTTTCAAAGTGTAGAATAAAAATTATCAGCATAGTGTGATGACGACATTTAGAATGAATATATTGTTAATAAATTTTTTGTAATTATAATAAGTAATAGTCTAATATTTATTAAAGAAATATCAAATATCAAATACATATGAGATGGGGTTTCTTTTTTGCACACAGTTATAAATCATAATAAATCCACCGTTTGAGTCATATTGATATAACTTCCCATAAATATAAAGTTGAAAGGATATAGAAGAAAGATATAGAAAATTGTATTTCTTTTTTTATTGAGTGAATGTATACAGACATAGACCAAGGGAATCTATTAAAAAAGAAATTAAGGTATTGGTTTCGATTGTTCCTCGCCTTGTTTTTATTGGAATTAATAAGGATTTTTATTGTTCCGAAATATTTACTCATAAATGCTAACTGAAATCAAAGTTGTATCAAAGTCGTACCTACGTTTTTACTGGAAAGGTATCAATGTACAATTGCTTGGCATTTTCATAAGGATTATTCTTTCTTGAGATTTACGTAGTTTTAATCTTTTCGCGGAGCTCAACAATTAATCGAGTGTTAAATTTGAAGTCCGTGTATTAAGCATTTCCATTTAACATTGCCCTGTTTTCCAAATTGATAGAACTTACTGTTTTGGGAATCCTTTTGAAATATCGTGTTTTGCAAATACTATTAAGATTTGAGATGGATATTGATTTTCCTTATTTTGATTGATATATAAAAGATGAACAACTTCAGTTACAATCCTGAGAGAAGTCAACTTTTCAAAGTTCTCGTGACAAAAGGAACACAATATCTAACACAAAGATATTATGTGAATACTGAATTGATTTGTGGGCTATAAAACGGAAATTGAGTTGTTTTAGACAACGATGGTCCCTCCAGAAGAATATCAAAGTAAATGAAGAGATGAGAAGAGAAGAGAAGTTCAAAAAGCAATACACATCTACCTCAAAATAAAAATTTCTGGAGATGCTTAAATACAGGAAACTTAAAATTACATTGTTTTATTATTCTTTTTTACCAAAATGAAAAAAGTTCAGGTAAAGCGGAACTCACCGACACACTCTATTCTCCATCACAATCAACAGTTTTTGTCTTAAAATCTTAGAATTATTTTAATATCATTGTCCTTGAACAAAGTAACTTTGAGTCCAAAACCTATTGTTTATTCCAGTATACTCGCTTGTTCAATAATAGATAATATGTATGTCATTTATTAATTATATCTACGGATTAAAGAGAGTCTAGCAAAGGAGATCATCAAATGCAAACAGCAATTGTTCAATAGAAAAGTATCGAGTTTATAATGTTCACAAGGTTTATTTTCAGAGCAATTCTACGAGGCAGAGTCAATGGAAGCAAGTTTACACTCTGAACATTGTTATATTTAACTTCCCCTTTATATATTCAAGGTATCACCCTTAGGCATCTCGCAACCCAAAATCAATTTCTTTTACCTCCATTTAAAATCGCAAAAATTAAAATAAATACTAAACCTTGATTAAAAAAATAACTCTTACATTACACATATATCATCCAAACCCCTCATAAATACCAACGCAAACACCACTCCATCTCCTATCATTCCCATCCAAACAACCTTCAAAACACAAAAAACATTAATCCAATACACAATTAAACATATACTTATTAATTCATAAATCATAGTAAGTCATGATCATATATATTATATTATTCTCTCTTAAATCTACTAGTCAATATTAAAAGAAAAAGTTTCCTTGAATGTTCATATAACAATTCATCATAATATCGGAAAACTTATTTATATATTGTCAAGTAATAATCTACATACACTTCCTTCACCCTAAGTGTCATTCTTTCTCTCTTTCCCCTCGTTCTCATTCTTAATGTTAGAATCCTTAATCTCGAATTTTTTATTATGAATAGTGGTCATTACCTGCTTCGGAGGCTGATTCCCTCACCTTTCAATGATGTTCTTTATTTGGTCCGTTTGGTTCTGATCCTTAATAATCGACTTGAAGTAATCCATGTAAAACATCTGCGGATTGTTTAAATTCATTCGGTTTTTTTCGATGTTTTCATTTACTAATGTCACTGTGTTTCCCCTTTCTAACCTTGACTTCGTAATAACAGGGTTAATTTTGCGTTCAATTTTCTCAAACGCTTTCACCTTGTCACACGTTGTCATTCAATTATTATTAATATTTGGTATTTGGCGTCGCAGGTCTTTCGGGGATGTAATATAGTTTTTCTGTTTAATTAGTGCCGTATTTGACTCAAAACTTACATTTTTTTTCAACCCGGATTTGGTCGGAGATGTTTTAAGCTTCGATAAACTTCTTTTCGGTTGGTCTGTTATCCTTCCTGAGCTAGTGTTAATCTTTTCGTTATTTCAGAGCGTACTGTTTGGTGATATCTTCGGTGATCGCCATCTTTGGATTTTCCACGAATCATTCAAATAATTCTCATTGTTATTAAATGCTCAATTCACCATTTTTTTACTTGAGTTGATATCCTTGTCTCAAGTTTCTAAGATTAGATTAATCGCTTTTTGCGTTTTAATCTTATCGTATCGGTTAATGAAAAATATGTTGTCATAATTCGCTTCGATAGTGAACGACTCTTTTCTCATGATTGAGAAACGGTTGAATTTGGTGCAGGAATTTCATAGGTTTAAATTTGAGGGTTTTATATTATAGTAGTTGTTATTGTAAAGATTTGAGGAAGGGATTAGGTCATTTGTGTTTGAATTGTCCAATAATTTATTATTAATGTTATTAGTATTATTAATGTTATTAGTATTATTATTATTATTACAAGCGAATAAACCTTCCGCTTGACCAAACTTTTCATATTTCGAACACTTCAATTCAATGTTATATTTTTTAATTGTTAAATTGAGCTCCTCATTTGGGTATAACTCCTTATTGATCTCATTATGTCTATCTATATTTAAGTTTGCAATGACAGATAAATCGTTAGTTCGAGACGTATTCTGCATTGAATTTTCGAGAAAGGAGAACAACGAACTGTTACCGAATTCTTTATTATCCATATTCGTTTTCAATGTAGTTTGTTGACTAAAATTATTCTGCTCTCAATTCAACGGGTAGATATTTCGAAGGTTATTTGAAAGACTATTAAGGTATTCTCCTTCTTTCTGGTTTTCTACGGTTACTTTTTTTATCATCAGATTACCCGGTTTATTGCTCTCGACTCCGCTACTGTCACTGTTGTTTCCTTCCGTTATCGTCGGTTCCACTTCTTCTTCATCATTCACATTCACATTCACATTCACATTCATATTCCGTTCTTCTTCGTTGTTGTCCGTGAAATAGCTCTCTTCGTCTTCATTATCCTCTTCAATTATCACCGAATTAAGTGATGGTATTGACTTTAGTTCACAAATCGATGAATTCGTGAAAATATTCTCCATTGTTTTCTGCATTTGTATCTCCGATGTCGGAAGGAAACATGTCCTCCTATTCCTATACATTTTCACTTTCTCCCCACCGTTGAACTTGAAGAACACTTTCAACGCTTTATTGATCAAACGCTCGATTTGATCCATATTAAATGACGAATTCTTGTTGATTTTCCTCCATATTTCGGGATATGTCGTGCTGATTTCCACAGCATCGGTTTTATTGAGTTCGAACATTTCACAGAACTTTGTTCCTATTTTCACTCTTCAAGGAGATGGTTTCGTTAGAAACATCAGCACATCTCCGAAGTGTTCGTTCTGCCTGATTTCAAGAATTTTGATATACTTTTTCCTTTTTTCTATCTTATCAAGCATGGTCTTTGCCTTGCTTAATTGCTGAGTTCAGAAGTCTTCCTGGCCACCGAAGCCGTCGATCACGCTTTTTTTATAAGTATTATATATACTACACCTCGTCAAATTGAATTTCGAAGTCGTTTTCATATGATAATTAAAATTCGTTTTACTCAGTGTATCAAGGTCATTAAGCGCTTTCGATAGGTCGTTTGATATTAAAATCGGGAGCGGAACTTCTAAATTCAGCTTTCCAGTTTTAATAAAATACATTTCATTCACGAAATCGCCGTCATTGATGATGATATCGTTCTTTACGTTGAGCATTGGCCGGAAGGCGAGTATCACCCTGATAATGAAGTCGGGATTGCGAAAATTCTTAAAGAAGACGAGGCTGTTGATTACCGGTTTATACATTTCCACGATTCAATTATTTCTTCACCCGATTGGTCAGCATTCGAATATCAAGTTCTTGTCCTTCTTTTCGTTTTTGTATTTATACTTCAAAAACCTCGCGATTTTATCGTATCATTCAAATGGCATTTCCTTATGTGTTCGCTTTAGTTCCTCCAGAATTGCGACTTTTACTTTGAATTCGTTATACCTGGATTGATATGAATGGATATGTGTACTGATCAAAGACAGCATCCACGAGTAAATTGATATTCCAAAGAGTCAGAGAAATCAATTGAACAAGCGTTCGCTGAGGTTAGAAGAGACGATGTCACCATAGCCGACCGTTAGAATTGTTGTTAAATTATAATAGATACTTGCGATGTATATGTCTAAAAACCCCGCATTATTTAACCCTTGTGTTGATATCCAGTTCGGGTATTCGAAATGTCCAATGAAAATAAACAAACTCGCAAGTAAATGTAATACCGTAAAAAAAAGGAAAAGTGAAAAATACACCGTGCTCCAGTTCATTCAATGGCTGAACTCGAGCAATGCATTTAATATGATTTTCAGGACTTGGTTTCATGCAATAAGCTTGAACGTCTTTAATATACGTAAATACAATCATAAGAAATGATAAGATTTCTTTTTCGTAATAATGTACTTTCATCTATCGGAATGGTTCAAAAGCGGCTTCAACGCGGACTTTCACGAGAAGATACTGTTGAAGGGTATCCCCGAGATGAAATCTCAAAAGAACCACCCGTTGAGATAATGTGTGATTATGGATTTCAATTTCGTTACTGCGATTTCTTCGAAATTCAAGTACGATTTGAATCAAGAGATAACAATATCAGAAATGTAAAGAAAGTCAATAAATACCTCGATAACCACGCGCCATTTAGGGCAGTTGATCTCAAGTGCATCGGATGAAGATATTCAATAAGGTCCTATGTATAAGGAGTATATTCCGCAGAAAATGAAAATGAAATCGTATACTTTAATAAAATAAGAAGACTCGTCAAGGTATCAATCATCCCGCATATCATTTATGACCTCCTCGTCGTCGTAGGAATCGTACACTATTTTAATCCGCGATATCCGTCTAAACCTTTCGTGATTGATCGAAAAGATGTCGCCTTTTTCAACTTTCGACGATGGATTCGTCTTTGATTTTTCTATCTCGTCTTCTTCATTTTCATCTTTTTCTTCAACCTTTTCCATGTTACCCCCGAGGAGATGGTTATGATGGCTCTTTGTGCTTTTGTTATTTCAAGGATTAGTTTTAGTGTTAATATTGTCGTTATTTATCGCGTTTTTATCGGGGATGATATCAAGGCTATCATTAATCGCGGTACTGTCCTCCTTTAATTCCTTAGTTAATAAGTTGAGTTTGATGTTTATTTGTTTAGATATTATCGAGTCAATGTTATGTATTTCAACGTTGCCTTCTTCCCATTTCTTTTTGTTATTCTTTCGAAAGATTTTCAATGACCCGTTTTGCTCGTTCAATGGTTTATGGTTGAGACCATTTATCATCGTTCGAGTCAAGTTATTGTTTCAATCATAGGCAGTGTTGCTGAATATTCCTTTTCTCCTCCTTCAACTGGGATTACCCTGAATATTCGTATTCATTTGATTCGTATTTAATTGCGAGATATTAGACTTAGAAACTATGGAATTGGTGTGGAAATGAATTTTCTTATCGGAATAACTTTTAATTGAGGAGTCTTCCCGTGATATTCCTTCGATTTTGTTTTTCTTTTTAAATTCCGAGAACTCGTTTGATGATGAGTCTTTGTTCCGACATTTTTCCAAGAAACTTTTATGTTGAGAACTTTTATTACTCTTATTAATCTCTCTTAGCTGCTTCTTATCCCGCCCCTTTGATATCCCTTTGAAATCTTCACAAAACACCTTCTTACTTGTTTCATAATCTATTTCGCTATTGATATCATTATTCACACCTTCGTCATTTTGTTTCCGTTCTAAAGAATGGATTCAATTCTCATTTGAGGAATTTCAACTTTTATCAAGCACATTATTATACATTCTCCTATTGTACGGTACCAGTTCCATATCAAGACGCTTTTGAATGTTGCTCTCCGAGGCTAACATATCAAACGATATCCTCTTGGCTGATTTATTATTATTGTCTTTCTGTATTATGTTCTTCAAGATTTGATCAGTGTTTTTTTTGAAGGATTTGTTGCTACTCAAAGGCTGATGTGCTTCAGGCGTAATTTCATCGAGAAAGTCCGAGATGATTGTTTTAACATGTAAATTTGCGTTTTTTAAAATGAATTGGTCGTTCGATAATATTTTTGTTTTCGAGTATTGAGAAAATGGGTTTCCTTTAACTTCAATCGTTTTCTTCAGGGCTTCGTGCCTATCTTTACGGATGATATCAGGGTGATGATTAGATGAATTTGTTCCGTTTTTACTATAATGATCGAAATTAATCATTGCTATTTATATTAATTTATAAATAATTACTCTTAATTCATTTATCGTTGTTTTCCGTTCTTGTGGTTATTACTATTTTTAAGTGAAATGTATTTGTGGAGTAAGAGGTGGTGAAATGTAATTTTTTTTATTTAGTGTTTTTGTTATTTTTATTCGTATTGTAATTATAATTAAAATAATGGGAGATTGGAGAATGAGGGTTATGAGGAGAAACAAATGGGTGAAACGGATATCAATAACCCGATGGAAAGAGGGAGTTAAAAATATAATACATGAAAACAGGAGAGGAAATAAAGAGCAGTATTGGAATAAAAGGATACGATATTAATGATAAGAAACACAATTCTACAGAACATGATGGAAATGTAAATGTAAATCATTGATCCATGTTCAAGTTTTTTGTTCATGTATTCGATATTGCCTGAGCGGTGTTATGAAATATCTATAATATGGTTGTAAGAGAGCAGAGCTTTCGTGAAACAATACTCAAAGATATTTATTAACAGGACTACCAAAAGTGAAACAGTGACAGAGAAAATTAACTTTATTTCCAGTTATAATAACGGAAAATATTAAAGAAATATAATCGTATAATCTACGCAATTTCTTGGGAAAAGATGCCTTTGATATATGCATGGGACATGAATATTTGAGTATATAAGTCTTTTTGTTACTTGCTACCAATGTCATCAAAGAGAACATTTCAAGAAGGATTGCAACACAAAACAAAATTGGAATAATAATAATAATATATAAACAAATTAAAAACTATCAAATTAGCTCCTGTAACAGAATAAAAGCACTTTAATTGTGGGCAGAAG
>JAWNBB010004969.1:0-18317 GCA_036325645.1 Balantidium ctenopharyngodoni
GGGGATTGGGGATTGGGGATTGGGCCCAATCCCCAATCCCCATTCCTGTGATTTCGTCCCCTTTCCTTAGCCACTTAAGTATAATATCACATTATATTTTCCTTAATATATACATATATAAATATTATTGAACTACTTTTATCCTGCACATTCCCTTCCGACCCACTAAAATCTTTCTAAATTATTAACTCATCTCAATGCTATTATCCTATTGTAACCCTTCATGTTCGAAAACCTCACACCTCAAAACACACAACACAAGTCACTTCATAAGAATCATCTACCGCAATACCCCACTCACCTCCCTCATTACATATCACATCAACCATTTCCTTTAATCCCCCCTTCTATCCCAACATTTCCTTTATTCACCCTTTCATTCCCCTTCTCCCTTCTTCTTTTTCTCCTTCAATCCCTAGCAATGATGGCCATACCGATGTGAATTTCCATTTTTTAATGTATTTAATTATTAATAAAACCCATAAAATAATAAATAAACTCTACTTCTAACCGCTGCAAAGATATTAAATTTATCTTTTATGATGAACCTTCTTATAGGAATTGCCGTCAGACAATTATGGGTTATTTATAACTCGGAGTGAAGAAAGTCCAAAATCTGAATTGAAAAAAATATCTTTATTCATACGAATAAAAGATAAATCACTAATAAAACTAAATATGAACTATTACGAAATAGCTCAACCAGCGCATTGTAAAGCGAGAGCAGCGGGAGGAATTTGGTTTGTGTAGTTGGTTTTCCTGGTATGTGCGGTAGGAAGTTGATTAATGTAAAGATAAAGAGAAGAGACGAAAGATGAACGGATGTGTGCATTGAATGATATTTAATCCTGCGTTGTGTTGGGTTTGATCGTTTGAGGGTGACGATACAAAATATGTGAGTGTATTTAAATGTTTTGGTTTATTTGTTTATTGAGTTTGTTGGTTATTAGTGATGATATTATTGTATTATTGGGTGATTTTTATATGGTGGTAGGGAGTTAAAGGGAGGGAGAAGGAGAAAAAATATGAAGATGAAGACGAAGATCAAGATGAAGACGAAGATGAAGACGGAGTTAATGTTTGGTTATGAAGACAAAAGTGAAAGTGAATTGTAACTGAAGTGCCTGATTATATCAGAGAATTAAAGAATAAATTATAGAACAACTTACATCATTTCCGTATAATTATGTTGTAAATATGTGGGAAATGTTATGAATTGTCAAGATAATCAAGGAGAACAACAACGAAACAGGAATTGAAGAACTTGATCTACAATAGTAAAGTACTTTAAGATCGCACTAAAAGAAAACATAAATGTACCAGGTAAACGAGAGCGAATGAAAGCGGTGATTATTATTAAAAACCAAATTAATCAGAGAGGTGTGTGTGAATAGCATTAACCGAGCATTTGCCCCGCTCAATCGCGAACAAGAATAATTCCAACAAGACTCAGAATAAGAACATTTAAAGTTATTTGATTATTAGTTATTGGTGTCAATACTATCAGGAATCACCGATATGATTCGTACGGAAGGTTTACGTGGTTGATATCAGAAATAAACCCGATTACATGCGAGAGAATATGTTCATATGATGATATCCCTTAAAAAACGTGAAACCATGAAATGTGTATTTTATCACTAAGGTTTACGGTGTAAAGTCGCGTGGAAACAAGGAAATATTTTCGATGAATCAGAAAGGAATATTGAACAGGTACATAACACACCGGTATTTGCATTGTATTTTAAAGATGATTTTAGTGGGTATCATTATGCATCTATTTATTAAACCCTTCTTCATCGTAACAAATTCAACTACGTTGACGCTGAGAGGACGGGGTCGGAATAATGAAATGTGATTGTAAACAACCGATGAATAATAGTGTTCCCCTTCGGGGAATTATCCTGTGGACGAGCATTGTGTCGGATCTGTTCAGTTGAGTAGGCGATCTCGGTGAAGACAACAACAAAGAATAAGTTTTCCCTCTTCTTTCTCGGGTGTGACTATCCGGTATTGTGGTTAGTGTTTATTCATTCTCTGTTTCCCGCGTTCACATTATTTTAAATATTTTATCCACCCTGCGGGATCGGGTTTGAGATATTGAAGACGCATGTCCTTTCACGGTCACCAACAACCGAATAAATAACATTGTTTTTTATGATAAACATTCCTTGAATTACCGGTGTTCTCGTATATTCATCGCATTTTTCCCCGATTTCAATTTAAACGTTTTTTCATATTATCTTGTACATGTTTTCCTCCCCCTTTCCTTCCCGTCACCTCGATCTGTATCACGAATAGTACTTTATCAACGTGATTCCCCTTCACATCCATATATCATCACCATTATCTCACTTTCCTTCCCGCGACATACCCATCCACATCTCATCAATTCCCTTCTCTCCACTCCCACCCCAAATAACCCCTCCAATTAATCTCCCTTCAATCAACCCCTTCACATACCACACTAACCCGCACCGGAACCCCCAATAAACATCACTCCCCTCCCCTCCCATCCCTCAAACCCCTCAAACATCACAATAAAATTAACATTTTTAAAAATCAAAAACAACCTTAAATAATATCCAAACTTACTACGTTTATATTTTATGCCGCACGATCTTCCCGACTCGCCCACTATTCCCTTGCTTCACACTCCCACCGAAGGACTCATCTCAAATCGTTCTCTGCTCTCCACTCCCGTCAGTTCGATTATTACAGTTACTCGCGAATTTATTCAACAACAGATTCAACTCCTTCTCGCTTTTATCGTTGTACATGAACTCTTCCTGCCCGTTCTCTTTCGAGGTTCAATTACACCATTCGTTCCTCGCAGTTGTCCGTCGCTTCGAAACGTTCCCGCTGGTGAACAACTTATCATCGCCCTCTCAATTGCACCCCGTTTTCGTCCCGTCGTTCATCTGTTGAAGGAGGGTGTTCATGGAGTTGATGTGCATGTCCTTCAGTTCGAGTTCCCCGAGTCAAGCGTTGTTTTTCGTCTCCAAGTTCGTGATTTGTTCGTTGATTCAACTGTCGTTTCAGGCGACGTGCTGCTCGAGTTCGTAGTGTGACTTGGTCAACAAGGCTAAATTGTGCTCTAATTTCTTGTTCTTTTCAAATAGGGTAACGTTCTGCTCTTGGCTTTCCGTAAGGCACTGGTTGCTTTCCTTCAGCAGCTCCGACAGTTCCCTCAATTTGCAACTGAATTCTTCCTTTTCTTTCGTAGCCTCGGCGGTGATGTCGTCGATGTCACGGGTTACTTTTTTATAAATTTCCTCGGTTGAATTTAGTTTGTTCTGAAGCGCGTTGTGCTTTTGTTGAAGGGACTTCAGCCCCGATGTCGTCATCGTCAGCGATTCGTTCTGGGTGTTGATATACGAGATCAGTGCGGAGATCGTTGATCATATTTTCTGTTTTTTACCCTGTGAATTATCGAGTCAATGGAACTGGGGAAGCGCTGCGAGGGAGAACGAGAATAAACCATCCCCGTTTTTATTGTCACATGGGCGGAGTTCCGCTTTGAACGTATCGATTTCATTGATAAACGAAGTATAAAACTCGTCCTGTTCTTTCTCGAGGCCTTCGGCCCTTGCCTTGAGACTGTTATTTTCGACTTGCATTTCCTTGTAACGCTCACTGATTTCGGTGACATCCTTATTCAACACTTCTATCTCCCGCTCCTTTTCGCCCAAGTTTTCCATTATTTGAAGCACCTTTTCGTTTTCTTTGTTCTGAGCCTGACTCAGCGCGATGAACTCGGCTTCCAAACGGTCGAGTTTTTCCTTTTGGTTCATGTTTAGTTCTTTAAACACTTCGATGCTATTCAAGTCTTGTTTGCGGGTGTCGATGACCTTCCGCGTGAGAATGACAAAGTTCTTCCTTAATAACATATACTTTGTCCCACTGTCCATGTCGCCTCTGTCGCGGCTATCGCCGCTCAGACAAGGCTTATCGTACTGCATTTCTTCGTTGGCCTCTATCGCGGCCTCCATGTGCTTAAGCTGCTCGATAATAAACTGAATCAAATGTTCGTTATCTTTTATCGCGTTCGCGTAGTTATTCGTGACATCAGAAATAATTTTCTCCCTCTGCGTTCACTGCTCCTTGTAGCTACTTTGAATATTCGCGATTCAATCATCGTAATTATTCTCCCGAGTCTGTCCGATGTTCCTGCTACTTCCGCTTTTACTCACCGTACTTTGCTTCGCTTTTCATTTATTATTTTCCCTTTCTCACGCCTCGTTCTCCCTTTCTCACGCCTGGAGTTTCCCGTTTAACTGAGCGATGATATCGTTCCTATCCTGATTCGTTTTCATCATCGCTCAGTGCTTCTTGTTCTCGGTCTTCAGGTCGCAGATGATTTTTTCATAGGTGTTCAAAGTGCTTTGCTTTTGCTGGAGGTCGGCGGTCAGGCCCGCGATTTTCTTTTCCGTCGCCTTGGAGGAGTCTCAAATGCTTTCGTAATCGGTCTTGTGGTTATTAAACGCAACGGTTATTTCGTTGATTTTGTCGGCGTGTTGCTTGGTGAGGTAAAGCAAGTCCTGGTCTTTGTTTGTTAATTCCGAGTTTAAAGAATTGATTTTGTTGTTCATTTGGGTGATCTTGCCCTCGAATATTTTGGTCTCCGACTGGAGTGTGCTGATGGTGGTCTTCAAGGAAAGGATGGAATAGTCCTTGCTCTGGTTTGCTTTGTTGAGGGAGTCGATTTGCTCGGTGAGGTGTTTGATTGTTTTGTTAAGAAGGATTATTTGTTGGTCTTTCTCCATGAGAATCATTTCGATGTTGTTTTTGGTGGTGTTCGAGGAGCTTTCGCTGGTGTGGGGGGGGATTTGGAAGGACATTTTGGGTTTAATGATTTATATTATCGAAGGGAAATGCATATATTTATATTTAATTATGTGAGGGTGTGGGAATGGAGGGAGTTATGATTAAAAAAGAGAGAAATTGGGGAGGGGTTGGAGGGGGAGGGGGAGGGGTGTTGGGAGGGGGAGGATGAGGTGAATGAGGTGTCCGAGGAGGAGGTGTCAGAGGAGTGGATGAGGTGTTTTGGGAGGAGGTGTTACAGGGGGTGAATGAGGTGAATGAGGTGTTGTGAGGAGGAGGTGTCCGAGGAGATTATAATGTTGTGTATTTGTACAAGAATAAGGAATTGGAGAGAGTCCGGTGTGTGGATGAAGAGATGGTTGTGGTATTATCAATTATCAATTATCAATTGTCAATTGCATTGCATTGATTGATCGTGATGTTATGTTATGTTAACGATTTTCATTATAATGATTTGATTTGTTTACGAATTGTACTCTAATGAATAGAACTAAACAGTATGTTGCAATGGTTTGAGTGACTGAACGGAAGGATTTCGTAATTGGAAAAATGCCAATGATTTGTGGGAATGAAAACGATGGCGAAACAGACATTGGTATCATCATATTCACACAATTATATTCAATGGTGACATCGCAACACTTTCCATTTTTTCCGTGACCTTTACTCCCGTTTCTATTTCAAAACAAGGCTTATTGAAATGAATTCTTTTATCTTTTTCTTACCAAATCAACCTTGTAAACGTCATCCCCAATATCTCCGAATTTAAAGCATAATTAACACCTCTGATTATCGCAGAATACTTTCATTTCATCCATCAATGCAATTGAATCCAATTCACATTCCCAACACTTTCATTTCATTTCGTTTTCTTTTTCGTGCCAATGCCCCGATTTTCCCCATTGACAACCCTCTTTTTCCTATGTTCATCATTTCATCCACACCCTCCTCATTCACACATCTTCCCTTTGATAATCAACATCAGTTATTATTTTCTTTCATTCCACCTTTCTTCCCCACCTTTCTTCCCTCACTCGAATCTGTTTTCTGTTTCATCCCGTTGACATTGTAATTCATATTCCAAACCACCACAAATGTAGCGTCTTCGCATTGA
Source organism: Balantidium ctenopharyngodoni (assembly GCA_036325645.1). NCBI lineage: Eukaryota > Ciliophora > Litostomatea > Vestibuliferida > Balantidiidae > Balantidium > Balantidium ctenopharyngodoni. The sequence goes on from JAWNBB010004969.1 coordinate 5,939, forward strand.
AATGCCGTATTTGTTCGAGTTTTTATTAATCGTTAAATCAACAATTTTGAAATCCATTGACTGAAACGTAAACAATTCTATCGCGTAAGTTCCCGACTTTCGTTGATTGAAACGTATTATTTTATATTAATGTTTTTATTACTTTAAACTACCCATTACAATAAACTCAATGGATGAGCCTCATATGATAAAGGGGAGAAAACCGAAAGATCGGTTCAATCCACGCGATCACACCAAGGCAGGAGAAGAGTTAATCAATGTTTCCTTAAGAACGTGGCTTTGTACCTGCACATTGTTTTAATTTCTAAGAGCGATATTCATAAACCCACTCGGAAGAAGCACCCGAAACGACTGTTTTTGCAATACTTTCATTGTGTTGATTTATGCTTTTATCGCGATGCGATCACTTTCACAATTTGAACATCGTTTTCATTTCGTGTTTAACAGTCCAAAGCGATGAATCTGTTCATATATCGCATCCGACGTCATATCCGTAAATCCCTTCCCTCTTCCCAACGTTGCAACATTAATATCACCGATATTCCCCATTTTTACCCTATCTAACGCTTACTCAATCCACATTTTCATACGTTTCCTTCCTGTTTTAAATTAGGCACGACATCGTACTTCGCATCATCACGTTCCTTACCTCGGGATCTCCGCGCCTGACAATACGAGTACAGAACTAACCAACGAACCCGCATCCTACTTGGTTAATCGTAATATTATTATTATTATTATTAATATCACATTACTATAAAATAATCAAATCTTTATACTTTATTTCCTTCTTTCTCCTTCTATCCCCGGCGCCGCGAGGCTATTTCCACCTTTCTCCCCGGGATCACTTCCCATGTGACACTCCCGTCCTTGAATCCTTATACCATCACCCACAATTTCTCCTTGACTACATTGATTAATCATTTGATTCTCTTTTCACATTCCCGCATGTTCCATATTCCGAACCCGGTCGCTCCCATTATCACGGATTTGATTACTCGCCGCGATTTCAGTTTGCACCTTCAATCGAGGATCTTCCGCGGCACTCGCGGGAGTGTCCCCGTATTTGATCTTCTTCCGGATAATTCAAGCGGTGACCACAATCAGAACCCCATTCGCAGCAGAGACCAAAACGCAAATGATCTCCACGATTAAGAGCTGTCTCGAATGTCCGTCTCAACGAAGGAACACGCTGAACCCTTCTAAATTGTGGTCTCACCGATGAGCGGGAGCGAGGTAAAATCAACTCAAACCGCTGAAAACCCAAGCACACGCTATGATGAGCAGTTCAAATATTTTCATGATTTGCAGGCTTCGCAGGGAAGACTCCCCTCCGTTAAAGCAGAAATAAAACACAAGCGCTGATAGGAGTGTCACTCAATGCACCGACGCCAACGCGATTTTAATAATCGCATACGTCTGCACCCGACTTCCAACGAAGTATATCCGATCTAATCAGGTCGGGGTCACCTCCCCCGGAGATACAAACCATTCGAGGCCCCGGTAATTCCTAGAATAAAGCGTCACTTCCCCCGATCAATCGTAGTCGGGAATCGCGTTGAACACGTCCTTTTCGAACTTTACATTGAAATTATAAAACGCTTTCTTCTCCATGGTATCAACCCGGACATACCCTTCATCGTATTGGTAATCAAATCAACTGAACGCACCATCGGTTTCACATATTTGATTCTTTTCGCCTTTGTATCACGGGTTATCGTGGGTCACTCAGTCATGTCGTTCGTAATTTTGGCACATTTTACCTTGTGTCACCCTTCAATCGACGAGGATCCTCCCGTAGCGGTTCTCGTTTGTGTAGTGCAGATACATTCCCCCGGATAATTCGATCGTTGTATATGAGTATCGACTGTTCGGACTTGTCGAGGTATTTGTGATTTGTATATCGTTGATCGGGCATCCGACACCGGCGGCAACGCAAAGGTAATTCTCGTGGTCGATGAGGCCGCAGGTCTTAGGATACGGCGCTTGACACTGGGAAAAGGAGGAGTACGCTTTATCGATTTCATAGTACTTGATGTAATTGTACTTTGAGAACGGATCGAAACGGGTTACACGGAGCTCCTTCCCGCGCCACGAGGAGTAAATGATCTTCGGTGTCGCTTCGATGTTTGCACAGTGCGAATTTAACTCTGCCCTCGAGCACGTGCCTTTATCCAACGAAGACTGTTCCGAACAGAAGCAGCCGGGGTGAGTGCCGAGGAATTCAGTCAGTGCTATTTCTTTACTGGTCCCAGGATAATCCGAGGAGTAAATAGCCATAATCGGGCTTCAAGACCAGTTCTTTATGGTGCCGATTATGTACGGTGAGACGAGGGGTCTGAGCAGGAAATGGCAAATATGCAACAGGATGAAAACGATGTTGAGGGTAATTGTGCATATTAATGTCGGGGTGCGGTGGAAATTGGATATCATTTACGTGTTTGTAAAGATAAATAATAATAATGTTTTATCGGGTTTTTTGAGGGAATGAAAGGAATTAGTAATGTTCGGAGAAGGTTTTTTGGTAATGGATATTATATTAATAATTATAATAATTATAATTTAAATCTTGTTGTTGGTGGGTAGAAGTAGTAATTGAAATGTGTTAAATTCTTTTGATTGTTAAGTTTGTTCGTCTTTGCTTTTGGGGACACGGGTATGGGTATGGGTATGGACAGGTAACCTTGATGGAGGTGTTATTCCGAAAAATGAAAATTGAGACGTCTTTGGATCGTTCGGGATTGTCGTCGTTTCATTGTGTATGAATATTACTTTGGGCTATGTCTTCGTATTTTCTTGGCTTAAGTCAGTTGGTTCTTCGGTTGGGGGATGACGATGTCGTGTTATGGGGATTAATTTGTGATATGACAATCAGGGAAACAGTGGCATTGAGGTAGTGAAATATTCGATATTCGATATTTGATATTCGATATTTGAATGTATTAAAATAATAAAATGATTTATTCTGTAAACTTCAAGACAAGAGGCCGTTCGGCCTCCTTTCGCGTTGATTTGCATTCGTCTTCTTCCCAAGTTAATCCCACATTCCTTTAAACACTTATTTCAATAATTCCTTCTTTACAGCCGTATTTCCCGGCATTGCATTAGATCGCATTCTCGGTTTATCTCCCTGAAAGAGCGTCTTCCGATATGCCACGAAATAATGATTGGACTTTCACGATGAAATTTCATATTTTTCCTTTTGATTTCGTATTCACCCCCTTGATAAATTGAACTTTCAATATCATAATCATATCGAACATATTCTCCTCCATCCCCGATGTGTCCGGGATGATGACGCAAGCGAATGGAATGAACATTAATCCAAAACCATCCAAACGACATTGCAATATGAATATTCAACGACATATCAAAGTAATAGTAAACTCAATGAAGACAAGTCGATTCACCCAGACACGCGCAAAAGACAAATCAAAACAAATCAAAACAATGAAAATAGAACCACCCGCTTCATCTTTAAACCTTCACTTTATTATGACATCCCAGGACACGCAGTACAAAGATAACAATCCGTACACAACACCAATGGAACTTCAACACGTCAAGACACGCAATGATATCCCCAATTCCCTTAATTCATAAAGCAATTCAAATGACACCTCCCAACATCAACACATGAAACCCGATCCGAACAGTTGAAATTCATCTATCATAACCACTTAAAACTAAGTAAATTAACTACCTTCCTTTCACCCCTCCCTCTCATTAAACGCCATAGCCAACGACATTAACTCTCCTCCTCGGTTTCCAAGTGTTTCGTCGTTTTTTTCTTCCTCTCCCTCTTTTTTACACGATACACAACCCTGTAAATCCCATTCTCATACGCGTCTTCATCCGGCTCGAAATGCCGAATTTGTTTTCAAACCTTCGATTTCTTGATACTCATTCAATTGCTATCTATTCAAATAACCAGTCGGAACGTCTTAGTCTTCTTGTGGGAAACAATATACGTAACCTCCTCCTCCTTCTCGGCATTCAAATCGGGGTCTTCGTACTTCGCGTCGAACTCGAAGGAAAACCGGTAACACCCCGAATCGGTGAAGCAAGTCAGCTTTTTGTTTTCAATATCAAACGCGGGAACCTCAACCTCGAAAACGAGTCGAGTGTACTCCTTATTAATGTAGTACGAGTACCTTCAACTGCTCTTCGAGTCTCATAGCCACGAGTTCCCGAAGGCGTCGGTCTTTCACGTGTTGAGCGTGAGGCGCTCGCCGCTCTCGATGTAAATGTAATCCTCGTCGATCACAACGTCTTTCGCCTTCAGCGCCGTGCTAAAGTAGCTTTGCGAGACGAGAACGAGGTACTGCTGTAACTGCAACAATAAATCGAGTTTTGATTTTACGATGACTTGCTGGATTTCGTCTTTGATCATCGTCAGGGTGTTGTTGTTGAATTCAGCCATGCACCGGTCGTTGCCTCAGAAGTAGTGGACACATTCCCGCACTTCTTCGGATTTGTTTTTGTACTTTTCGTAGTATTTGAAGGAGTGTTCGTGTTTGATAAGATTTAAAGTGATCACGAATTGCAATTGTGTCTCGATGTAGACCTGCATTTCCTCGGGCGTGTTCAAGAAGCGGAGGTTGTGCACGACGATGAGCCGGGTGTCCATCAGTTTTTTAAGGCGAACGATTAGGAGTTCCTCGGCGTTCGTGAGCTGCCCCACGGTGATAATGATCATATTTGAGATTTTTTGTATGAAATTCTGCACCAAGACCTCGGTGATGAGCTTGTCTTTGAATAGTTTCCCCTCCGTTTCCGATGAATAAGGGACGTCTTTAGAAATTGTCGATAGATCTAGCGGAGTGGAAATGGGGTGATTATCAATAAAAATGCAATTGCATTGCTTTTCAGTTTCGGGGTATTTGATGCTTATGCCTAATGATTTCTGCGAGTCTCCCGGGAAGACGCTATCGTTGGATAGTTTGCTTAGGATGTAACTTTTGCCCGTTTTCGCAAGTCCAAGGGCGGAAACCGAAACGAATTGCTTGTCTTTGTTTTTCAGATAATTATTGTACCCTCTTTCGGATTTGAATATTCTCCAGCCTCGGTTATCGCCGCGGCGGATGAGGTTGGAAAGGGAATTTGACTCGATGACTAAATCGAAATTTGATGGGTCTTTGGAAGTGCGTGTTACCATTTATTTATTTGATGGATTATTTTTGGGGTTAAGATAACTATTTTTGGGAGGTTGGGTATTATATTGTAATGGAGTGGAGAAGATGGTTTGGTTGCGTGGTGTGGGTGATACCTGGGAAGAGGGAACAGAATGCGAAAGGTGCGAATAATGGAGTGTCCAGTTCCCAGTATCTGATGTAAGATAAATTTTATTTCCCGGGATAGTGCTTTGGTTCGATTGTAAAGTGGCTTGTGTGGCGCAGGTATCAGGGTGGTAGGGTATGAGGGAGTGAAGTAATAATATTTTGGACATGTTCAATTAGTTTATTGATCTTAATTCAAGATGACAACTTTGTTATTTTATTGGTAAAGCCCGATTTTATGACAGTGTTTCTTTAGGTATCACCGGCTGAAGACGTATCAACATATTTATCATGTGAGTTGCTTTTTCATCTTTGGAAGTTTCTCTTTGTTCATCAACGATTCTTTCTTATTTCATTATTGAAACATTCTTACCCGTAAACTCCACTTTCCGTGGCATCACCATTGGTTAAATATTTCTTCCCTTATTTGCTTGTCCTCTCTCCCGGTGGAGGTATCATTCGAACATGGCATATTCTTCCATTTCTTTGTTTTATTATTCTGCTTCATTAATTTCATCACTATCGCATCTGTGGGAATCCCACAAATAAGAACATACTTTATCAAGTTCAATTACGATATCATCTTCGGATCAATTCTTTGATCTTGTTTTCCCATCTCCAGCTTCAGCGATGTGATTTTATCTTTATTTGAAATACTCTTCCGGAGGGGTTCAAGCACACGTAGATAATATTTTTTTAATGTTCTTCTCTGAAGGTCGCGCATGAACCGTTTCGTTTGTGACTTCATCTGAGATAATAAATAAAAGGTCACTCGTACCTCAAATTCTCGAAGCGTGAGTTCATCAATGGTGTATTGATTTAATAGGGGTTGTAATTGGTTGATCAGGTTTTAATTGTTTTGCTTTAGTGTTAAATGATGTTATGTGCTTTCGTAAATCCAGGAACGATGATTACTCGTATTAAAGAACTCATAATGGGACAGGGTTGTTTTGGCGATGATATGATCAGGGACTTTTATTTAGTTGGGTATTGTTTGCTTTATCAATGGTGTGAGCGATGATAAGCAACTGTCATTGATTCTTGCTCTTTCTTCTTCTTCTGGTTCGATACTCATAATTTTCATCTACCCACACATATCACATACAATACAAAACAATATCCAAATAAACACTATTCTTTACCACACTCATAATCTCATAACCCCACTATCAATACACCCACCCAATCAACAATACACATCCTACCCTCGATATTTCCATCATCACCCAAACAAACCCATTCAACTTCCCCTCCTTTCGCAGCCTCAACACCCTTATTTACCACCAGCAAATCTAATACATAAATTAAAAAACATTTATTAATTAATTAAAGCCCAGCTCAGCATGCCTAACACTACCAGGTTTATTATTACCCTTCTTACACTCTGCTCATTCATGTTCTCATATATTTCATGCAAAGACGTCTTCGATGTCAACGTGGACCTCACCAAAGACACGAACCCTTACCGCCTTCTACGTCTCCCTCCTTGGAGCACATTCGCCGAAGCAAGCCGCAAGTACCAGCGCTTGCAAACCAAATATCAAAGGGAGAATAATTTCGAGGAGTTGGAGTGAATCCAAGCGGCGTACAAGGACTTATCCTCGGTGAAGGAAGAGAAGGGGGAGTTGCCCGGGTTTTCCGACGTGCTTGGGATGACAATAAGAACGATAATAATTTACGAAGTCATTTGAGGGATTATTTATTTGTTCTCGTGGGCGATTTTAAAAATACAGAATTACCTTTCCACACCGCTGTGATGCCAGGTAATCGCGTTTCAAATGGTGGAGAAATTGATACCACATTACTTCGATCGCATGACGAGTCAGTATGTGTTTTCTGTGTTCGTTGGATGTGCGATTTATTTCAGGTGGAAGTTGCTTGATATTGTGTTTAAGGTATTTGGGATTAAAAAGCGGGGGGAGGTGGAAAAGAAAGGGATAGAGAAGAATGAAAGCTGCAACGAGAAGGAGAAGGAGAAGGAGAAGGAAAAGGAGAACAATGTCGTTGGAGGATAAAGCAACGAGAATGGAGATGCGGATGGAGAAGGAGATGAAGGAGATGATGATGAAATAGGAATGACCTTTAAACATGCCTATTACTTATAACAAGATTAATTTATGTTTAATTTAATGTTGACATGGTTTAATACTCATAATTCCAAAAAAGTAACAATGAAAGCAAGAGCATCGCTGTAATAGTGACAATGCATTTATTGTTTATAATTGTTAGGAAAAGAGATGAAACTTTTATATCGTCTATCAAATACAACGAAGGGTTTAAGTGATAGATTATTAAAAATTGCCTTTTTTAATTAAACAACGTCCAAAACGTATTGTTTATATTATCCCCTTCTTCTTTCGAACACTCCTCCTTGTCCTCATCTTATTTAAATTTCACTTCTTCTCCTTCTTTGGCTTGCATTACTCCTTCTCCCGACTTCCCAAATCGCATCAATCAAGTCATTTTCAGTATAATACCTCAACATGATTTTCTTCAGCCCTTTTATTAAAGGCATTTCACAGCGAAAGAAACCTTCCTCCACCTCCTCAAACCTCTCTCTCAGTACCGATAAATATATCTCGAATCGTTGTTTAATTAGCACTGCCAACATAAACTCTGGTGCTCGTCTTTGTATCTCGATCGCAACCGTTCAAGCACTCAAATCGATATTATATGTTATCAATGCCGAAAGCAAGGGCATGTAAACCAGAATTGCACTGAGCATACAATGCAAATATCCCGAATAAATAATCGAAAGGATTATGAAACACAGAAACCATTTTAAATCTTATTTTTTTTCTTTAAAAATGCTAGTTTCAACCTCTCTCCTCCTCCTCATCTTCAACTCTTCGTCGTATTTCTTTATCACCGCGAGCTCCATCCCAGTCCTTTCTTTCACCGTCCAACAAGATAATCTCCTCACACCCGTCTGCATTTCATCGACACGATTCTGCTTCAACCTCGCACTCGATTTCACCTCCACATTCACATGGATTTCATCGCAGTCCTTCCCAGCCGAGACAATCAACAATAGCTTTCTCCAGAAATTTTCATACGAAGACTCTTCATTTATCTTCGGCGAATATTTCCAAAATAAACTCATCCTGGGCAACAGCGCGGAGATCCTGGACTTTAAATACATTTTATCAACTGCCTCCAACACAGATCTCGACGGTAAACTCGGTCTCGGGTTGCACCCGACATCAAATCGGAAATCGGGGCTGATCGCGCAATTGCACTTCAAACGGCATATCTCGCATCGAGTAGTCGCAGTTGAATTCCCGAACACGAAAACTGGTATTTGATACATAGGGGAGATCCCCAAATTCGTAGTAAATAATTATAAAAACTATGGGAAGTGCGACGAACGGACTGCCACGAAGAAGAGTACAATGAACACTGGTGGAAATTGGGAATGCAATGTAGTGGGCCTAAAGTTCGGTCAATCCAACAAAAGTCTCTCGATGACGTTCTCGACGACGCGGTTACAATTTGATTTGGGCTCGTTCCGGAGTCTCCTCCCGATTGCGGATTGATTAAAATGAGAATCTGCTTACTTCAAAGAGCAAATCGCGAGCGGCGAGTGCCATTTGGGCCTCAAGACAAAGCACTATACTATCATATGCAATTCCATTAACTTCCACACTTTGAAGGATATGACTATCCTCTTCGAAGACTGGGGCATCCGGGTCTCGCAACGGGATTTGTTTGCACACGACGAGAAAGCCAATGAATACGAGTTCATTTTTTATTCGAAGGAAGGTTATGAAAATGTTCGTCTCGGGCGCTCGATTTTGCATCGCTTTGTAACTGTGTTCGATGAGGAGAATAGCGAAGTGGGGTTTTATTCATGCGATAACTCTGCGGTTCATTGAGGCGACGCCGCGGTTGAACCGCCGAGAGTGTTTGATAACGGCGACAAACCCTCGAGTGATATGAATACGAACGATGCGGTTGTAAAGGATTCTCAAAACGAGACCGGTGACAAACGTGAGAACACGCAACACCACGATGATATTTTGAAAACCTTTTTAAGCGTTGTCGGGGCGCTTTCACTTGTTATCATCGCAATTCTCGCTCTATGAATCGGATGTCGCTATTTCAGAAGGAAGAAGTTTTCAACGCCTTCGTTTTATTATCAAGCGGCGGATGATATGTTTAATGAAGATGTGCGGTTGGAATAAAGGACATTGAGCTATGCGTTATGGAAGAGTAAGAGAGGATGAATAAATATGATGATTAGGTTTTGTCATATGTATATGCTAATGCTTATGTGAATACACGAATTGATACTTAGTTATTTAATCAACATATCTTAATGATTATCCTCTTTAACCTCCCCGGGCGGTATCCCCTCCACTCCCGCTTCAACTTCATCATACCTACAATTTCAAACCTGCTTTAATACTGCCGAGATACCTTCATTTACATATTTAAACTCGCTTTCATCCCAAGGACATGCCTTGAATCATAGCATTATTATTATATCGTAACAAGGGGAAACCCGCAACGAAAGAGCATTAACGTAAATATAAATGAGCGATACATTCTAATCTCCAAGTGATTTTTAATTAAAAATACAAATATGATAACAAGAATAAAATACTAACATTAATAATAATAATAACACCCCTTACTCGTCTCCTTCACAACGTCTCGTCGTACTCTTATTCTACTTATTCTTCAGAAAAAAACAAAGCACTTCATCGAACATTTACAACCCGAAGCGCTTAAAACTCAAACACACAATAAAATATTTTTCGCCTCTCTCCCCGGTTAAGTAGCGGGAACGCATTTCATATTCCCAATTTTCAGCTTAACCGTCGCGTATATCCCTCAAAAAAATCAACCGAACATCGCCAATCAAAACGACACGCCTCCTTTAAACACGAAAATCAAGGTCAAGTTAATCGATCCGGGAACGGCCAGGTTCAGGGTAATCCCGAGCATACTCAGCGCTCATATCGGGAACGAACACAACACCGCCTTCACCGAGAATTCCTGATTCCACATCATCAGATGCTCTCGAATACCCTCTTTCCCCTCCTTTTGCACCTTGTATCATGTCAGTATCCCGGAATACCCTCCAACGAGAGCGAGAATAGCCAAGGCCTGATAAAGCCCGTCATGAAACAGATAATGAAACCTGTCTTTCACGCGGCAGTTCCTTGTGATGATATCGTAGTAAAACAGCATGTCGCCATTATCGCAGACATGGTAGCACACGATGCTCACCGTCAAAAGCACCGCGAAATGGGTGTAATAAATGACAACGTTTTTGGTACTGTTAACATGAGAACAGAACTCTTTCGACGTGAAATCCTGATAACACACGACGTGGAATAAAAGGAAATACAAGCCGATGCCTCACAAACTCCCGTAAAGTACTTGATTCAACGCATGCGCTCCGAGGCCGATCCTCGTGGCGACGACGAGGATGATTCAAATCAGGAAGAGGAATCATACGAAATATCGAAGCGCCTTTCGATAGACATTTGCTTTGAAAAACTGGAAATTCGTGAGGATATGCCACAGCGAGAGATACACCGCCCACGCTGTTCAGGAATGCCCCGACGGGTTCCCGAACCCGGAGTCGCAAGAGTGTTCGATTTTGGAATTGACCCAGTACGGTCGGGGATTGTGGTAGATGAGCTTGAAAGTGTTGGTAATGTAAATTGCGTAGATGATGGAACATCAGTGGATGTAGGCTTGATTTAAGGGGAAAAAACAGAAAACTATCGCGAACGTCCCTCATGTGCAGCCTGCGGTGCCGAGGTACTGCCACACCTTCAGGAAGGTTATCACAGAGGGAGGAATCCCGTCTTGGAAGTTGATTTCGATTTTTATTGATTCATTGAAGAGAGTCGTGCGATATCACGGCTCGGTTCCGATGACGATTACGAAATAGATAAATAAAGAGATTGCTTTGATTCATGTTCGGTGCGGGGTTGCGTTGGAGGAGCCGGGAGGAGGAATTGGGTCAGGATGAAGGGAAGCTTTGTCTGAGGGTGGGGCGGCTTTGCCGCCCGGAGGAGTTGCTTTATTAAGGCGGTTAAAGTTAAGGATGAGGGTGATGATTTGTTTGTTCGTGTCGGTGTTGCTTAGGCGGTTATTGGAGTTCTTCGACATTTCTTGGCTTATTTCTTTCATTTTCATAGGAGTGACTCTCAATTGTAATGTAATATTAATATTGGAATTATGGTTTTTATTATTAATTGTATGGGTCGTGTCTGGGGTGTTCGGTGAGGGATTGGTTTGCGGGTGTGGCGAGGGAGGGTGAAGGATTATGAAAAGGATTTTGTGCTTCGTGTGAATGGGTTTGGCGGTGGTGGTGGGCGGTGGTTGATGTGTAAATTGTTTTGTGGGGAGTGATATTTTAAATGCGCTCCTGACAAGAACGAGAGTTCGTAGTGATGGAGCGTATGATCCAATGTGATGCGGTTGTATAATTGTTTGATTAGAATTGGTTATTCATGAGGACTTTCCGTGTTGGATTGATGTGAGTGAAATGGATGGATGAATGTGTGTTTCATCCAAGGGGTGATTTAATAAGACGAATTATGGAAGATTGGGGTATTCAGCTTGTTCCACGTGGAGAAACCAAATATTAAAAGCTTAATAAAGACAGGAGCACGTTATTTAACTCGGAGAGAAGGTGATAAAATAGAAAATGCATTTGAGGGAAATATAAAGAAAATTAAGTGTTTTCCCCGACGAATCTCCCTCAAGAAGAAAGAGGAGGAGGAAGAAGAAGAAGAAGAAGAAGAAGAATAAGAATGTGATTCACCATGAGAAATAGACATCCACCGAAATCAAAAATCAATGCTGACTTAATTTAATCCAGAAAATGTTATCAATAGGGATAACAAGTGCATGTAAAGATGAATTGAGGAATTGTACGGTAAAGACCTCACTCAATAATTAAACTCCTTGTGGAGCAACTCCACAGAATCCAAGACGACAAAAGAACGATGGTTCCCAAAGGAAAATGTGAAAAAACTTAAAATAAAGAACTCACTTCATCATTGGTAATGAAACCGCCTTCTCTGATCTGGGAACTCGGGGAATACATTGACACGAAAACTTTATTAATCATATCA
>JAWNBB010005080.1:0-20315 GCA_036325645.1 Balantidium ctenopharyngodoni
GGGGATTGGGGATTGGGGATTGGGCCCAATCCCCAATCCCCAATCCCCTTTTGTCTCTCTGCAATTCCCTTCATTTTATTATAAAATCACTACTTATTCAATTCATCTTCCTACATAAGCATATAAACAAAACATAAATATTTAAACACAAAACCTCATCTGTCGACACTTCCCCTATTATATGACATTTATTTTCATCAAATACTTTCTAAAATTATTTCAATGAATTACCCCAACCACTCACGTTATTATAATCTGCACAAACGCTAACATTTTATACCATTTCGTTGATTTTATCGTATTCTCCGCACTTGTATTTTCCATCTTCAACTCCTCGTTTTGCCGTTCTTTGATTGTTTTCATTCAACTGACAATATTATTAATTTCTCTATTTATTGTACTCACTTCCTTACTTTTGAGCGCAGTGTTGATATCAGGTTGATCCATGTTATCACTGCTCATTTTAAGATTGATTTGCAGTCCTTGAACGTTTCTGACGAAACGCTTTTCTCATTTTACGCATATCCGGTAACGCGTTCATTTTTTCGACACGAAGTCGGTTTTCCCGCGATACGCGTCTCAGTAATGTTTAAACACGAAATGATTCGTATCTTCTTCGAAAACGTAGAGAAGCACATTCATCATATTCGCATTCACATCCTCAAAGGAAACGTCTTCATTAGTTGCAATTGCTTTCCATTTGAACATCATCACACTCCCTTCAAAGAGATCGTCGATGAAGCATTTTGATCGAAATGGAGTGAGATTAAAATACAAAGCGCAGTAGCAATAATGAGCGAAAAGGAAAGGTAAAAAGTGTATTTTCATTAAATATAAAGTTAAAATAATTTATTTATATATTAACACATCATGTCAGGCTATATTTCAATGTTGTTTATTGCCCGCGTTTGCGGGCACTTGTGCTATATTAATTATTATTTTATCATTTTTTATAATTTATTCTAAATAATGAGCGATAACGAATACGCAGGCGATGACGGGAACGATGCCAATGATGACGAATGATACTCGGATCAGGACGATAACATGGATGATCAGTTCGAAGAGGCAAACGAAAATGAAGAAGAGGTTGAGATATTAGACATGGACGAAGATTATGTGCACCATCAGAAGGCTGCGAAAGAGATACCGATTGAAGAGAGAATTACGACGAAGTATTTAACGAAATACGAAAAAGCGAGAATTTTAGGCGCTCGTGCATTGGAGATTAGTAAAAACGCGCCTGTGATGATCGATCTCAAACCCGGGGAATGGGACCCGCTTGAGATTGCTCAACGTGAGTTACTCGAAAGGAAAATACCTTTTATAATCAGAAGATATCTTCCTAACAATACATATGAGGACTGGAAAGTCAGTGAACTTATATTCGATTAAATCAAACATTCACAATGTAAATTCCTTTTCAGACTAGGGTAAAATGCGGGTTTTGATTATACAATTATAACAAAATAATATATTTTGAATTAGAGAATAAACATATAAATGTGATTTAATATGAGAATAATATTTATGATTTTAAAGCGGGGATTGAGAATGAAGAATAAGAGTTCCTCTTGGACATTCACGAAAGATTTGTTTATAATCGGAGATAAGGTTTGTTGTACGGTGTTGCTTTGTTTTTGGGGGTTATAGTAACATGTTTTCACGTCGCTTTGATATTCGTTGAGGATTTAGGATGGGATTGAAGACGAATTGTGGAATTATGTTCACGTGGTTTGTTTTTGTGGAATTGGTTTCATTGTATCATTTCACTGATATTAGAAGGTAAAAATATATTAAAAATGGGACATTTCAATTATTGGACTTGTGGTTGTTTGAATAAGTACGATTGAATCACCCGCCCCCCGTGGGAACGTTGGAGATAGGATTATTGTTATGATATGAACACATTCGAAGAGTATTGTATTGTATTTTTAGATAATAATTATTTATCAATTGACTTATCCCTCCTTGGCAAACACTTCCTTGTTTAATTCTACTCTATCTGGATCTTGTTACTCCTTCTCCCCTGATACTCACAAGTATTAAATCACAATCCAAACACCCTTTCCCTCGATTTATGTGTCAGGAATTTAATTTTCACCCTCTTTGCCTTGCATGAACCTTGTGTTGGAATATCATTGAGTTTCTTCCTTCATAACCAGTATAAGTCCCCTTTGTTCGGAGATTTCGTGTCTGAGTATATCACTGAAAGACCTCAAAACTGTGTTATTTTCTGATTGATTTAAAATGCGACTATCTTTACGAATAACAATTGAATTTTTAATATTTTCGGTTTTTATAATATTACTCACTATTTTAAATCGTTTCTTTCCTTTATTATTCTGCATCGTACAATGAATTATGATTTGTTTTTATTTAAGCTTTTATTTCTTATATTCATATATATAAATCACATTTACGTGAGGTTTAAACACAGTATGCTATAACATATAAATATCAATTCTCACTTGTCAAATCTACAATTCAACACCCTCACCGGAGTATTCGCATTGATTGGCTTTTAGAATAAAGTACATTTGAGCATTGAATACTCAACGCGTCACAATTTCAAAGCATTTGAATATTAAAAAACATAATCATTATATTCGTATTATCTCTTATTACCAACCTTAATAAAATATATATTATTAGTTAGTCTTCAACATAATCTATTTACAAATCTGTAGACAATTTCGATAACAATGTCAGTCCCGTGTAGTGGACTGTTTTAATGGTGTTTCGCATTAATCTCATTTTTTCATCGTTTTTCGTTCGTTTTTCTTTTTCGTTTTCTTTTTCTTTTTTCGATTTTCTTTTTCCTTGATCATTAACTTCATGAGGCGCTTGTTTTGTCTTTTTCAGGCTCGTTGCTGTCAATTATTTCGAAGAACCGAGTGAAATATTTTTTCTTTCTCAAGAACTCCTCATTCGCCCTGATGGTATTAAATCATCCATCGGAAACGCTGTAAAAATCTTTATATAATTCAACGAATCATTCTTCATTCAACACCATTTTAAGTACACAAATAATATCTTTCGCTTGCAACTGGTCAATTATTTCGTATATTAGTAGTAATTTTATCGAGCAAATATACGTTACGAAGGAGATTTCCACCGCAGAACTCTCGAAAATCAGTTCCCGGACCTGCAGGGAAAACACGTTCACAGCTCAGTTTATTTCGTATAACATTAAAGCAAGTTCCTCGTCGAAGTCGCCGTTATTCTTAATATGCTCGATGTAGAGTAATGTGTATGATAAGATCGTGTCGATATGAGTTCGAAATTTTAACGTTTGCAAAATTTTGATTTCTGTTTGCGCGATCACAGTCGGTGTGAATTTCTTTTTTAATATATTATTCGAAACTATCGGTATGTTTAGCATTATTTCTTCATTGAATTTCTTGGAGATAAAGTAGCATATTGCGGCGTGTAACTGTATTTCATTCTGTTGGATTATTGTGGAGGTCTTCCCGAGGAATGAATCCAACAGATGAATACTATAAAAAAATGTGGTGATGGAATCACCTAAAGTTCGGTTGATTACGTAGAGCCAGTCGATAGTTGCGCTTCGAAGAGTGAAATAATTCGGTTGTTGTTCAGGGAGGAACAGTATTGTTTCATTGTTGAAGATATAGTTGTCTATCGTTATTAAAGTACTTTTGGAGTTTTTAGGTTCTTCATTCATATCCGCTTTTAGGTTTTCACCGTGCAAGGCATTGTTGTTGTCTTTCACACTATCTTGCATTTATTTATGTTTATTTTTTTTCGTTTATTTTTTATATAACTATATGTGGAGGAAGAGGATTGTTTAAATGAAAGTAAGGGAAGGGAAGGGAAACAATGACGTGAAATAGAATGATGTTAAGGTTGGAGAAAATGTTAATATGAAAGGGAAAGATTGAGGTAGAGAGGAAGGAGTTGAATGAAATATTAGTCTTAGGTTAATGCGGGATGGAAGGGGGAGTTGAATGAAATTCGGTTGTCAGGGAAATGATGACGAGGATGTTGGGGGATTGAGAAAAGAAGAGGGAGGTATAGAGATATTGATATTAATAGCAGCATTAAAAATAAAAACGAATGCTTGTTTGGATAACTGATAGCCGAGAAAGAATATTAGGAGGTGTTACAGGGATTGAAACACTATACAAGGATAAGGGTATAAAACGTTTTAACAAACAATGCTGTGTGTATGACTATATCCTGAATTGTAAAATAACAATTCTAAAAATAATTGAGATATCATACAACGATGTCTCATACCCAACATTTCAAAAATCGTCGAAAACGATATCAAAAGTTTTATCGTGAAGAAATAATTAAATGAATCACCAACAACGTCAACTCACTTTAAGTAACCAAACCAGAAATTCCTGGCGTGCTCATTACTGACTCACTATTTCTTGGCAGTTTCATCCTATATCAAAAGAAGCCATAAAAATAAAAAGGATAAAATCAAATGATATTAAGATTTAAGAGGTTAATTGATAATAGCTTCCCTTAAGGGCGTTAGATAATAGTAAAAATAATTTACTTCGAACCCTTCAAAAATAGCAATTTGACGGATTCAAGAATCAAGCTCAGCAAAACGGTATACAAAGCCAAGCAAATAGGTTTAAACAAAATGCATTGATGAAATATGAAAAAACATATTTGGAAGGTAGATAAGAAGGTTATTTCACAATTAGGACGACTGGAAACTCGATGCAACCCGTGAATCAATTGAATTGGATGATGATATCTCAGGATTCTTCTCACATCTCCGCGGGAAGTTTTGGGATAAATTCATAAAGTCAAAATGGTATTTTCTCTTCCACTCATTTGGATTACAATTGTTAGTAGTGTTTGGGATATCATCGAGATATAAACTCCAATCCAATTATTTCTAGAGATTATTTAATTCTTTATTTATCCTTGTTCACCGCAAAATACGAGTGGGAGTTAATAATCCAATGCGATTGTAAAGGTGTTTATTTTTAATTTGTTATTTTCAAATGATCCCGGAGTTTTTTGTTTATGAAGCTTTTCCGAATTGTATTCATCGGTTGAGAACTCCTGAAATACTTAATGAACTTTTAGAATGTATTATATTAGGTATGTGTTGGAAACTTATTTTTTTGTTTTCAATGTTCTTGTTCATAAGCTATTTCTAATAGTTTAAATCCTTTTTTGAGTCGATGAGTTTAGTAGTTTCTCTTTATATGGCCATGTTAGTCGCAAAACTAACAAGTTTCATTTTAGGTTCCCAAGTTGATAACATAGCAAGCATTTCTATAATCGTTATTGATATCCTTAAAGTTGTATCCTTTAAAGTTTTTCTCCATTATTTAAACAACTATTTTTCTTATTCTAATAAAGTAAATATTCATTTCTTCATTTTACGAATTTTTTTATTTTGAATTAATTCTTTCACGTCACGCTTCGTTTTCTTCGTCCTTTTTTTCTCCGGCATCTCCACCCATCTCCCTATTTATATATATCACATAAACAATTAATTCCCTCTCACCATATCAAACTCACAAAAGAAATCAACTGAAATATCCTCGTAAACACCCATCAAATCACATATCAAAAGTAAAGAAATTCTTTGATTTTTGAGTAAAAAATTATAATAATTTTTAATTTAAATATGGAAATAAACAAATGCAACATCTGCAAACTTAAAGCGTATATCAAATGCGATTGATGTGATAATTCCATATTCTTCTGTTCACGCGGACATTGATACGTCCACAAAACAAAAAACCATCGAGCAGTATCTACACAATCTTTCTCAAACCCTCCTAACAAAAGACAAAACAATCAAGTCACTAGCAACAACGACATCTACGATAGCAATCAAAATCAAAATTACGACATGAAAAAAATATACGAAAGCCTTCAGAATTCCAAACAGGAAATACTTGAAAAAATGAACCATCGCCGATATCCTGAAGCTATTGAACAAATAAATAAATCTTTATCTCTCTCCCGCAAGTTCTTCGAAGAAGACAATACATATAATATCGAACTCTTATACGCCTTGTCAGAGTGCTATTTAAATGTATCAAATTTAGAATATGCGAGAAATAATTTAGACTCCATTGTAATGTTAACCGAAAATATCCCCGTCGCGAATACAAATAGCGTATTGCGGTATAAAGCGAATATGCTATGAGGAGCGATATCCCTTAATTTAGGCGAGTTCAACAGTGCGTTAAAAGCTTACACACTGTGCGAAAAGGAATTACCTCTCATATGTCAAGAACCTGAATGAAACGTGAAATTATCGGCGGTGTATTTAAATTGAGGCATCTGCTACATATATTTATCAAACCCAAATATCGCAGAGAAGTACCTGAATAAAGGTCTTAGTCAAACGCAAGGAATATGAGGAAATGACACGATACATAAATTGAACGCCGATTGATATGAGAATTGAGGGGTATGATATGAACAAAATTTAAAGTTCAAAGAGGCGTTAGTGTATTATAAGAAAGCACTAAAGATAAAATTCTCTTGATATGGCGAAAACAACGACGAGGTACTAGAGCTACAGTATAAAATAAGTAGTGTGTATTTGTCGTTGAAACAGTATAAAGAGTCTGAAGAAATACTGACATCGCTGACTGATGTGATATTGAAAGAGAAAATGAATAATGCAACTCAGGAAACAATTTATCGGTACTCTGCCTACTTTTACACTTTGGGGGTTATTTTCATCAAAACAAACAAAGCGAATATGGCTAGGTTTTACTTGGAAAAATCAAAAGATATTTTAAATAGTTTGCTGATTAATGAAGATCCACTGTTAAGTAATATCGCGCATTTAATTAAGGTTTGTGATAGAGCCAAGAGATAAGTGATATTATATAAAAAGAAAAATATTTTTTTAATGAATTGGGCTTAAATATTCTGTAGGAGTAATATTTTTATTTTTCTTCTTCTTCTTCTTCTTCTGATGTCATGTGAGAGTCGTTCGAGGTTGGTGAAAACGTTTTAGTTTTCGAATATTAGAAATAAGTCGAGTATTAACAATGATATTACTCTTGTCCTTGTTTGGCTTTTATTCAGCGATTATAAGTAACATTCGATTGTTTTTTAAATATCAACTTCATTCTCTGACTTCAAATGTTCATATGGATGAAACAAAATAATATATTTGATATTTTTTTTTATTTTTATCACCATTGATATACACTAATTACAAATCGCATAGTTGAGGTAAGGAAAGATACCCTAAAGAATAGACCAAAAATATAAAATATGAACGTATTTTATTATTGTGTTTATGTATTTAATTAAACAGAAAGTCGATGAATTTTCCTATTTCTACATAACCTGAATAATCGAATTTCATTAAGATTTCGAAATGATTTCTTAAGATTTCATTTCATTCGAATTGTCCTTTTGACTCGTCTTTCTTTCTTTTTGTCTCGCTTGATCTGAGATGTTAGAGTAGTGTTTCGAGTATAAGAATCATGATTGTATGTTCAGTGAAATTCCACGTTACATGGTCCTGCTGTCAGCATTGATCACATAATGTGAGAACATTTTTTTTTATGTTATTTGTTTTGATTTCTTATATCTTTATGCTCGATGTAGCAAGCTAGTTTAAACCTCTTTAGTTACAGTTTGTACTTGTTTAGGTACTTCCAACTACAAAAGGAGAATTCAAAAAATATTTAATGCTCATTCTGACGTGTTTGAACATGATTCATTATTTGATACATGTGTTATCCAGTATAAGACAGTCTGGAAATTTTAAGACCGACCAGCGAAACTTTGCTTATTAAATATCAACAAAGTCATATTTGTGTAAGTAATCTCATGAATTGGAAATAAATTAATATTGTTATTGTTGTTAGGTAATATAGTTAATATACTAGCGAGTTTCAAGACTTATCAAAGTAAATTCTGTTGCTGTCTTTTCTTGCTTTTTTCCGAATTCATAACTTGTAAACGCAAACAAACTCTCTGTACATGTCCTTGAGTTTACCACAGTAGTAACACCTCAGATTATCACAAAATGATTTTATGTGGTTCAAGGACCAACACTTCCAACACTTTTTTAATTTGTTTTTCTTTTTGGTATATAATGTCCAAGATCATACCTCCATCGACATTCTTCTTTTTCTTCTCTCTTCATGTATACATCCACATCCTCCTTGCGCATCCATCTTCCATTGTTAATTGCTCCCTTTAATTTCCGTTTTTTTTATTTATTTCTTCCGACCTTATTTCATTTTCACGTAGTCCTTTCTTTTCAATGTAGGTTTGTGTTCTTCCCGCTTCCATTGATATATATATATATATATATATATTATGCGTTTTGTTCATTCCAAAAATATTATATTTTATAGAGCAATCAACATATCATTCACTTAAAAACATAAATAGTCATAAATGAAATAGTATAAAAACAAATAAGTAAATTAAAGAGATGAAACAATAATAATAATAATAATATTATCATAAACACACAAAAAGAAGAACAACACAAATAAACTCGAACACGTAAACAATGCCAAAATGTATAAAAATGTCACGTTCAGCAATTTAAATAAATAAGAACATTTCTATACAATAAATTATATTAAATATTATCACAATGTTATACCTCCAACCCAACAATTAAATATCTTAAACCAACATCCATCACAAATCACATTCTTTAAACTCTTTCACAACTCTTTTTGATTTAATCCTAACAATTAAGAACAAATGAAAGATGAATACAATAAAAATATTAATCCCAATCACTTATTATTCATCTCTCGTTTTCTTCTTGATCATCTTGTTTATCACAACCTCCATAACATCCACATTCTTCATAACAATTCCTTTTACAAAACAGTAACACTATATCACCCCTTATCATATTTTCATTCCCGTCTTATCCCGGGTGATTCCAATAGAACCATCTTATTTTCATTATTTACTTACCCAATTACTTTAAATAGCAACCTTAATGAATTAAAACAATAATATAAAATAATAATTCATTTCCCTTTATTCCCGCCTGATATCCCGGAAAACCACCCCAACCTTCACACACAAGCATTTATCAACAAATACCAATCTCATATTAATCTCGGCAATTATCAGTTTATTAATATTTTTCTATCTTTGAGAAATATAATTAATTTAATGCTTTTTTGCTTTTTCTTTTAGAATCTTCGTAAAATCCAATATATAAATCGGTATAATAATTATATATTATACAAGCAATATGCAAGCGAGAAAGAAAATCAAAGGCCCCAACTACAATCAAGAAGAACCGAGTAATGTTGACTATCCGATACAAGGCCAACGAAGTCCCCTTCGTTTAGAAAGCAACACAAACGATTCAGGAATTCGTGATATGATCTATGTCGACCCCAACGATATCAACTTCAATCGCAACCCTCAAATGAGTCCGACTACAGTAGGACGTCAGACCCAATCCCGGTCGCCGACGATAGCTTGAGGACATAGTGTTTTCGCTCACGTACGTAACGATTTAAACGAGCGAGGAGAGCAAGATTCGATCAGTCGTCGTCCAATCACGTTCATGGGAGGCATCAATAGCGGAAACAAAGTAGAAAGACAAGAGAGAAGCCCGAAAACGATTAACATTGGCGATACTGAAAAAGATATCGAGTATAACATTAAAACCTGAAATCAAAAATGCTCACCGAAAAATGTAAACACGAGTATGAACCCGGAATACCAAACGTATACTGCCGTTGTGGATCAAGGAAATATTTTCCAGGATCATCCAATGCAATCGAGTTTTAATCAGGGGAACCAATATCCAATGGGTTCTCCTTTGATCAACGAGTACGGAACGAAGCATGGTCAAGACATGCAAAACAGTAGAGATATGAATTACTCGATGAATCCACGGGACTATAGAGGAGGACAATGACCAATCCAAAAAATGAGCCCTAATAAAAACGTGGACGATGACAGCGCAAGCGATTTTAAGGGAAATGAAACTCATTTGAAAGACTGAAAGTCTCAAATGAACAGGAATGCCGCAATGGTTCAAAATAGCAGGGACGGAATAGCGGAAGGGCCAAGGGCCCTTCCGAATGACGTTGAGAAAATAGGAGAGTATGTCAAAAACAAAGAAATGAGAGAAACGTGAACAGAAGGAGAAATAAAAAAACTTGTTCGGAAGATTACTAAGGGATATGACCCACATAAAGGAAAGGACGGGCGATTAATTAGTACGTCGCAGACGATTATTCCTGCAGGTGCAAGCGATGAAATCTTCAATGATAGATATCGAGTTCTCCAGAAAATGAACAAATTGAGTACTATTTTACTATCGAAAAATAAAGCGTCTTCCCCTGATCAGAGACAAAGCCTTAACAACATCGATGATCAACGTAAGACATTTGATAGGAAAACATTGAATTCATCCTTGATTCATAAAGGAGAGCAACGTTCGACTCTTTCCCGTTCACCGCAAAACAGATTTTTATATTATTCTTTAGCAATGCTAAGCTCCAAAGGCCCCAACTGTGAAGACAGAATAATCCTCCGGAAAATGCGATTTGACAAGGGAGGTGTCGTCGATTTAGCGCAAGAGAAAAACCAAAAAACCCGAAATCAAAACTTCAAAATTAAAAAAATAACTCGTCGACCCCAACCCGGAGGCATGAAATCCACTATGACATACAACCCGAAATTCAGAGACAAAGCCGCGAAAGTCGTTCAAGGATGGTGGAGAGATCTCAAGACAAGATATCAAAGACTGTTGAAAAAAATCATTTTCATTCAAAGCGTCTGGAGAGGCCGATGGCTGAGGAAGTACATGTACGATATCATTTACTTGATGTTCATACACCAACGCTTCTGCGACATTGTCGAGAGAGTTATGGTTAACCATGTCCGTCCGAAAGTGTGGGACGATTTATTCGCCCATCATAAATGGGCGAGGGATTGACTTGGAAGATGATGAGAAGAAAAAGACGGAAGGTATTCAATGCTACGCCTTCGCCCCTATTTCGAAAGGTGGAAAAACGCAACAGATAAGCTCCACCAACGTAATTGACGCAGTAAGAAATTAATCAACAAGAGGGAATGAACCGAGAACAACAAAAGAGATCTCAGAAAATATTTTGATTTCTGGAGGTTGAGAAGCTCTTGAATAAACTACATTTCCAAAAACAAAAACGCCGAGGAGCAAAAGAAAAAATTCTTTGCAACGTTAGATCTCATTAATGGCGCCAACACACTCGCGAAGAAAGAGACATTGCGCACAACGAAACCGAAAATCGAGAAATACCTCGAGAACATTTTAATGGACCGAGCGTTGAAAAAATTGTTGTTACACAGAGGCAATGCAAATTCGAAGGTCATGTTGAGACATTATTTTAATAAATGGAGAAAGGCGGCGAATAAGGGGCTGACGAATGATTTCAGGGATAATTTATTCAACTCAATGATGAGTAGAACAAATAAACAAATCGGGAGGAATAATCTTCGTCGCTGTTTCAATATTTGGAGGAATAAAGTTCCGAAGGAAACACTTAAAAGCTACAACGACGGGTGCAAGCACTTGAAGAACTTCGCGTTACGCACGACACATAAAAAGCCGCTTGAAGCTTTGAAAAGAAAAGCAATTTTGGGTTCTAAAAACGACGGAGCTAATCGCTTGAGAAGCCTCAGAGGTAAGAACGATAAAGATAACCTCGCGGAAGCGTTCAGGCGTTGGAAGGAGTTTATGAAGAACGAGAGATTAAACAGCGAAGCTGAGAAATTGAAAAACATTAATAAAGGATGAGATAAATTACATAAATTGTACATTGGTCGCGAGGTTGATTTCATGGTCCGATTACATCGGTTGCTAAACCCGGACTACCGGCCGAAGTTTCTACAAAATGTTTTGAACCAATTGTTCAAACCGAGATGCACATTACGTGAATGCTTCGATAAATGGCGTCGCGTCCATGAGGTAGAAACCGCAGAGGAAACGCAAAAGAAAATGAGAAATCAGCTTTTACGAACTAAAGCAACTAAATTCGGGGACAGACTCGACAGGGATACTTGATACAAATACTTCTACAAATGGAAGAACATCACGCAAAAACCGGACGATTTCTACCCGAACATCGCCAAGGGCACCCAGCAATGACAAAAAACATTAGTAAAGAATCACTGTAAAAAGCCGCTTGATAAATTGAAACGACTTCAAAATGTAAGCAAAGGAGCGGATAAAGTGAAAGAAACCTTCAGAAAAAAACACGGTAAACCGTTCCTGAACGATTTAGATAAATACGGAAGACAACGGTTCCTCCGGAATATTTGACTCGGAACATCGAAATATCACATCAGGAGAATACGCCCTTTCTTTAACCGTTGGCGGAACAACGCGAACAAACTGAGCTCAAATGAACTGAAGAAGGACGTCAGTTCCCGACTTCTTTCAAACACGCAAAAATTGCGAAACCAAGTGAGATTCAAGGACTTACTCAGACAAAAATTTAATCAATGGAGAACCAACGCCAGGGAT
This sequence comes from Balantidium ctenopharyngodoni, assembly GCA_036325645.1. Taxonomy (NCBI): domain Eukaryota; phylum Ciliophora; class Litostomatea; order Vestibuliferida; family Balantidiidae; genus Balantidium; species Balantidium ctenopharyngodoni. The sequence goes on from JAWNBB010005080.1 coordinate 12,485, forward strand.
ATCACGAAGGACATCCAGAAAAAACTACCCGAAGCATTGAAACACCTGAAAAATCATAACGGGAAACGCAACGGTCCACCCCTCATTGAAAGCATGAAAGACAAGGCACATTTCACAAATAAACAAAAAGCGTTGCGTTCATGAGCTCCTAAGAGAAGCAAATGCGATAAAAACAACCTGAAAAAATACTTCGACATTTGGAAAAATCAGGTCAATAAAATGCTTTTCAAGGACATTCATAACCGGATGAAGAATAACCAGCTAAGGCATTTATACAATAAAAACGATAGCAAATGATTAAGGTATTTCTTGATATGGAAACTCAAGTCCGAGAAAAGACTACCGACAGGACCGATCGAAATAGGAATTCAGAAACTTCGTCAGGCGGTGATTCGTGAACCGGAGAAAAAGTTCTTTAAAAAAGCGAATATGATGAATCTGGTAATCCCGAGAGGGGAAAGCACCCAGGGCAGTTTGATAAAGAATAAAAGAAACTTGGCAAAGAGTATTCAACTCCGTAATATTTCACTCCTTCCTTACTGGAGGAAATGGAAGCGACAAGCTGACGCTTTGAAAAATAGAGAAGTACGACGTAAAATGATATCATATGTGAGTACGCCACAGTTAGTGAAGAACGATCAATCGAATCTTCGAGACGCGTTCAATCACTGGAGAAACAAAGCGAAAGCCCTTGAAGCATTAGAATGAGCCCGTAATTCGCAGATGAAAATAATGAGCATGCTTTACAAGCAAAACGGAAAAGTGTTCCTAAAGAAGTACTTCGATATATGGAAAAGGAATTGTAAACTCGGTCAAGACAAGCTCCAAAACATCGAGAAAGCCTGCGAGAAGCTCAGATCCCACGCGAAGAAGCCGGTACTGAACCAAATGCGTTCCGCGATATTAAAACAAAACAAATTCGCTCGCGTTAAAGCAATGATGATCAGTGCCTGACGTAACAATGATAAAGACAACCTCGCTTACTGCTTCAACAAATGGAGGAAAGCCGCGCAGAAATTAAGGGAATACCGTCTCAAGATAATGATATTGAAAAACCTAACAACAAAACAAGATTTCAAAAACGAGGAATACTGCAAGAATCGCTTACATGAAGCATGACTGCACTGGAGAATCAAATGCGCGCCGAACAAAGAATTGGAACGCATTGAAAAGATTCGTAAAGGTTGCGATAAATTAAACTCAGGAGTATGTAAGCCTTATAACCGCCAAATCTACGACGGGATTAAACAACGTGGCGATGATAAGACGAAGTTCGAGAAATTGAGGGAAAAATATGATAAGCTTACTAACGGTTTACGGTGGGTCGGCAAGATAAAAGCAGTGAAAAAAGTGTTGCCGAAAATCCAAGAGAGTCTGAGATTGTACTGGTTGCCTTACTATATGAAGAGGTGGAAAAACAATACATACGATGATAAAATCCGTAAAATTATTCTTCTTCAGAACTGGATCAAGAATAAATTAGCGAGAATACGCGATAAAAACAACCTACGTAAACAGCAACTTCTCGGTAAATACTTAGGCAAACTCGCCGACGATGATGATATGAAATGAAGAGTTCCCTTTAAAGTGTGGCAAAAATTAACCCAATTCAAAAAATGAGAAGACCAAGCGGAGACAATTCAGAAACTTTGGAAGGGAGGTTGCAGCCGGAAACAAGCGAATAAGTTATTAAATCAAGCGAAAATAAAAAAATGAATCAAGCGTGATGTTATGCAAAAGGTAGCGGATGCTATGAACGAAGCCGATAAATATTCAGCCCCGCTTCGTAAAGCCCTTTCGAAAATGACAGGAGATATCGAGAAACGATACACGACTAATAACATCATTGATTTCGCCAACGACGCTTTACGTAACAAATACCTTCTCAAACTGACTGGAAATAAGGCATTCGCTGATCGTTTGTCTACATTGAGGAAGTACTTCGATAGATGGAGAAATAATAACGCGGAAGCAAACGAAGCAGCGACGAAATTACAAAATAATTACCGTGCGAGAAGAGCGAATAATAAAAGAAAAGCACTTGAGAAATTAAAGAATACACTCCTCACTCTTGTTCTACGATACGAGGACGATGATAAACTCCGTCTCAAAGCCGCAATGAGCAAATGGATGGATACTTCCAAGGCAATGGCATGTGATGAAAACAGTCGAATCATTGAACAATTTTTAAAACCGAGATTAGCGAAAAAATTGAACGAGAAATTCAAAGATTTCTTCACGAGAAACGCGAAGAAACTTGCAAAGAGGCGATGAAATCAAGGTGCAAAGGTGAAAAAACTTGCGGATTCGCTACAAAAAATACCCAAAAACGACCAACTTCTCAAAAAGGAATTCTTAGATAAATGAAGCGATAACCTTGACCAAAACTCCGCATGTAACTACAACGGAACGAAATCAACGAGTATCAAGTGCGAACCCACCAAACTTAGTTTTAAGAAAAACGTTGTCAATCCGAAACATTGAGTAATGCGTAATGACAATAATTTACCGATGAGAATGCTTACTCCTGCTTTCGTGAATTGCTTAGACAATAAGCTTCGGAGCCGCAAGAAAGATGCGTTGAATCAACTTTCTAATCTTAACCGTGAGACTCAAAAGGAGAAGCTTTATAAATGAATTAAAAAGAAATACGTTCGACATGTCTGCGAGTCCTGAGTAGAGCCGAATAAATGATATAAAATATTATACCTCATCAAAATGACAATCATGCACGACAGACTCGCTAAGCAAAGGTTCATCCGGGAGCTCATTCGTAAATGGAGATTCGCCGCGTTTGTTAAAAAAATGGCGAGAAAGAAACTCGAACTCATGTACAAGAACCTCCATGTCAGCTATTTACAAATGGCCAATGAAGTTTTCGGCGACGAAGACGAGGTGAACCCGAGTGTGGTAAAGGAATTCGAACGATTCGGTAGCTCAGTAGGCATGTTTTCAAGTGAAGAACCACATTTAAATGAAAAAATTAATAAGAAATACTATGAAAATGTACAGAAGAAGTACGTGTTTAAGTCCGCAGTGATACAAAAAGAGAGTAGCACAATGAAGAATCATAGAGAGAAGAACGAAGAGGAAGAAAGTGAGGAAGAAAACGAAGATTTTAATGTGAGTGATAATGAGAAGAGGACGAATGGGAAGTATAAGGAATATACGCACGGAAAGAAATAGATCAATATTAATTAGATAATGACTATTATTTAATAACTTTTCCTAATATTAACAGAATTTGTGATTTAAACTTTGGAATTATTTGTGAGAATAGTACACATTTATAACGGTGTTGATAAGGTTTTATGTATGCGGACTTGTGAAAAGAATGGAAATATGGGATGTGAATAGGGATTGATAGTATCATATTAAGGTTTATCGTGAGGATCTTTGATGGGAATGGAGTTGGATGGAGTGTTAAAAATACGATGAATGGATTATGTTGTTTATGTTTTGATAATATGGGAATGTTATGCATTGAATAATTAATCGACATATTTCGTCGGTATGTTAATACGCTTGTTTTATTATTCGAAGAATCGTAATTCGTTATTCATGTTCAACATTACTTAACATTACTTATACGGCTTACATTTCCACGGGATCATGGAGGGATAATATCACGATGCAACTTATTAACACAATCCTCAAGTCATTTCCCGGTAAAACGCATTTGTATTTTCACATTAATTTAAATGTAATTCAAGTACAAGATCCCGTATTCGTAACATAAGCAAACACCAGATGAAGAAGGAGGAGGAGGAGGAGGAGTAATGCACAAGGAAGCTTCAGAAGTGAACCGTAAATAAAAGAAGTGCAAGAAGTCGTACCAAAGAGTTCGCTCATATCATAAATAATACCTCTTAGACGCTGTTTAATCACAATAACACAAACATAAATCACTATTCTCACACTAGGGAATACTATTACAAATAACGAACAAATCAATAAAACATTTCAAATCCCTCTCATAGTTATTGAATCCTAAATATTTTATCTATTTATTAAGCTGTAATTCACCTCCTATACGTTCCAAAACGTGCAACCATAATATCATGTTTAATCTCCTTCGCTCATGTCTGATCCACTTTCTCAAACTTCCGATCCAACACCCTAATCATATATATACAAGTATCGAAATCGCGTTTTCTGATATATTTAAACGTGTTAAAACCAACATCATCCTTGAGATCATAGTAATAGCTCCTTGGCTTTTGGAAACTCAGCCTTCTGATCGTCTGGTTTTCCCTGAGCGCATCGAAGAGCGCTTCTAAAGGCCGATTGTTTAAAATCCCCTTTTGCGTTTTCTTATTTTTCTTTTGATTCGAATAGTCGTGGAAGCGAAGCGCATTTCAAATATATCAAAACTTTAAATTCTTCGCCCGCATTGGACTTCCGATTATTTGATTGATCACCGATTGATTCGATTCCTTCCGACACGGCTGGTTCAACCTGACCGTGACGTGCTCTCAGTTGGTATGTTCTAGTAGCCGAAGTAAAGCGCAGAAAGAAACGAAATCAACAACTCCGACATTGACTTTGAGTCAGATATTTACATTTCACATCGCGCTCCAATCCCTGATCAAATGATAGTAAGTATTCCCCATATGCAATTCAGTGATTTTCGTCGCCGCAAGGCCGTAGCTATCAAACAACACACCGTCATTATTGATTAAATTCTGGCAGTTTTCAAACGAGAGAAACTCCAAATTGGGCAACGTCTTCGCGCATTGCGTCGCCATGAAAGGTATTTCAGTCATAAATGTAAAGTGCGTAATTCTGAGTTCTTTCAGGCTTTCTAAAGCAAACAAATAATTTATAAAAATAAAAATCTCGTCTTTAATATTATCACCGTAACTATTCATTTCCTTGAATGTGTAATCTAATTCTTCTTGTTTTTCCTGTGACATCTCTCGGACGATCACGTTCCTCACTTCTAATATTTGCAGGTTCGGGTTGTTCTTGAGTACTCCGGCGAGCATGGTGAAATTGTAGTTCGTTAAAAACAAAAGTATTCGTCATTCAAGCAAATTCGACTTTTTCATTCATTGTTGATAGAAATTGAAAATATGTTGCGCGTTATGTATCTCGTTCGCTCAGATTTCGTCCTTGTTTGCTTCTTGGTCTTCTCATAGTTTACGTAAATGCCGGTACTCCCGATAGTTCCGTCCGTAGATACAAACTGATGTCAAGTCGGGTTGATACCGGAGAAACATCGCGAGGAAGGTGAATAGCGATTCATCTCAGGCTTTCATACCGATTTGATGAACACGGAGAATTTTCGCCGATTTTGAAAAATCCTTAAAAACGCGATTGAGGATGAAGTAGAATCACCCCGTGTTTTCACCGAGGAAATTATAAAACTGTATCTCGTTGGTCTGCTCGATTTGACTCATTATTTTCGGTGATATATTGAAATCCTCGGTAAAGTCGTGAGTCTTGATCGCGAAGTAATTTATCCTGCATATCTTATACTCCTTGGTAAGAGACGTATATGTTTTGTAATTAAAAATATGTGCAAGCATATACGGGTCATCCAGGTACAGTTGCGTGACGTTTATTTTACTAAGATTTCCGAATTTCGTATCCACCCATTTGTCGAAGGTTTCCCGGAGGAAGGAATCTGTCGACATTAGATTGATTATACTATAATGTGAACCAAACAACAAATGTGTTTTTTGTTCGAATATGTGTTTTAAATAATTCTCCTCGTCTTCCTCGATGTCCTGGGTGTACTGCGCTTCAAAATAAAGACGAAGGTGCTTGTTCTTCGCGGATTCAAATCGTATACCTTGCGCGTACAGTTTATCCGATTGATCCGCTTTGTTTTTTTTCAGGCCGAGTATCTGCATGATCATCCCCATTGCTATAAAATTAAAATCACAATATGAATAAGTAGATTTATTCCCGTGGTAAATATTGAATCAATAACTGGATTTTCGTATTAAGCCTTTAAAATTAATTACCTTTAATTATGATTTCTAATGACTTTCGCAAAAATGAGCACTTTCACTCCCTACATAATATCAGCAAAATGAATACATATTGGTGCTTTTTCTGTGAAAAGGAGTTTCAGAAAATACAAATAGAAGACATTGAAATAGTGTGCACCATGTGCGCTAGAGCCTGTTGTGAGCGAGTCGAAGAAAAAACGGACACGAGCCAGAATAACATGCACCCGAGGGCGTTTATTCCGTTTACGAATTCCTCGCATAATAGTAACACTGTTCCGAGGGTAACGAGGAACCGCCACGTGGCTCATAGTTTATCTAGGATTGAGCAATGAAGTCGGAACTGAAGAAGCACAAGTAGTTTCCTCGATTGAGTGATAAATTATTGAGAAGAGCAAAACTTCGAGGATAGCCTTGAAAACATTATAAATGAAATAATGCAAAATGATAACAACAATTACGGGAACCCCCCTGCAAGTAAGGCGATTGTGAACGAATGAAACAACGACGTTATTCTCGTCACAGAGGATTTCATTCAACGATTAGGAGTTGAAAATAGTTGTCCGATATGTAAAAACGAGTTTATTAACCTCGAGCTTTGAATTCAGTGACCGTGTAAGCATAATTTTCATAAGGAATGCTTACTGCCCTGGTGAGAGCAAAGGAATTCGTGTCCGGTTTGCCGGTATGAACTCCCGACGGATGACGCTGATTATGAGAAATGAAAAAATAATAATTAAATAAACACGTATATATTGTAGTTCCACGTAATATAAGTGCTCATATTAGTTCATAAGTCATGAGATATTAATACATAAATAAATACATTTAAACCCAACGATTTGTATTAGAGTCACTATGATATTATTGATTATTCTTTCAGTTCTTTCACTATCAAATTCCAAAGGGATACGTCCATCATTTGAAATGATGATACTATCGCTTTGAATTGTCTGGGGAGATTGCGATAGGAAGCGCTTTTAGATTATGATATGAAGAGATTAGGACTTGAATATGAAGTTTGTTTAGGGGATATGAGTGAAATTCCAAAGAAAAGTAAGAGTGATAAATACGATTCCTATTTTGTATATAATAACGAAGGTGGATATTTATTATGAATAATTATTATTATTGTTATTGTATTGGAGATTAGTTTTGTTTGTATATTGTTTTATGTGTTTAATTTAACCTTTTTGAAAACATTTTATTTGATTAACTGGTCGTGTGTTTAATAACGTTACTTAACCGTTGACATTTGTGGAGGTTTATAATTATTAATTCGTTCAATCTCCTATTGGTGATCTCATGACTGCGGTTACAAAAGAAGAATAAACCGATGAAATGCAAGACAAGATCGATGTTGTTCATTGATGGGTGAAAACTTAATTGCGGAAAGCTTTAAAAAAGACTCCAATGATTATGGTGTGATATCACTGAGAGCAGTTTACAAGAGTACCCAAACGAAGAATTTATATAATGAATTGGAATTTAAAATGATTACCTTAATCGACAAATATGATCTCCTTATCAATGTTAATGGTAATGTAATTGATAATCTAATCGATATCTACTTAATTAATATCGGTAATACACCCTGACACATTATAATAAAGACAAGAGGAAACCTTAAAACAGCACGTGAGGAAAAGGAAGAAATGTGATATAATTAAATAAATAAATTAATAAGTAAATAAGTAATTAACTTACAATATTAGATTAGTGTATTATATAATTAAACATTAAACATTGATTCATATTCATAAAATCCGTCTATCTACATTGATTCAGTTGCTTGATTTTGTCAATTAAACTCATCAATGCAATTAAAAACTATGTATCGTATTTAGAAAGGTTTATCTAAACATATGACTTTG